>LN874551.1:1147407-1331520 GCA_900006135.1 Debaryomyces tyrocola
TGTAAGGGAACTGGGTCTAAATTAGGTAATTCTTACAACTAACACTTGATATACTATGTAGATTCTACTAATCTAACTTTAACTTGACTTATAGATTGACAACTAACTAATTACTCTCTATTTAGGTCCTAATTCCCTTAGCCTCTATTCTGAGATTTACCGGGATTCTTCTACATATTTATAGTTTTGCAATCGTGGCTGTAATTGCAAGACGTATACTTTGNAACGCGTACTGTACGTATAACACATATATATATGGGCATGTTCTCTTACATTTTCAAGGGTGATGCGGTGGCTCAATGGTAGAGCTTTCGACTCCAGATCGAAGGGTTGCAGGTTCAATTCCTGTCCGTGTCAATTCCTTTATTTTTTTAATTTTACTTGATCTCAGATCAGATTATTTTTTTTTCACATCATCTAGTATATTTGTTTGGTAAGACACTATCAATAACTATGGGCAAAACGAAAGTAAAGGAAGTAACCCCGGAAGTTAAGGAGAAGAAGAAGAATAAGAAGCCAACTGAAGAACCAGAGGAGATCAAAAAACCTCAAAGGGGTTTAGCAATTGGTGATAATTTTGGCTGGACAGGTAAGTTACCTGCTACCTTACTTCACGAACATTGTCAGAAGCAAAAATGGGGAAAAGTCATATTTGATATGAAAAAAACATCCAAGGGTTTTATAGGAATTGCTAATTTATCTTGGGAAAATCCCAAGACTAAGGAAGTTATTCACATTAAGATGATGCCGGACTCAGATACATATGAACCAAAGGAAACGACAAATGAAGCCCGTCATTATGTGGCTACGTATGCATTGTTTAGAATAAACTATGTAAAGAATATGAAAATGATTTTACCCAAGATTTTTCGGGACTATTGGTCAGACTTAGAAACGAAACGTTTAGAAACATTGAAATCAAACAAAGAGAAGCATGATGTTATATATAATGGTAACCCATTCACTGTGTTTCTCGAGCAAAGGGCAAAAACTGAACAGCTCCTAAAAGAAAAAAAGCAAAAACAGCAGAATGATTTAAAAGTTCGTAAGCCAACTGTAAATATTTCATCTTCGAATAACACACTGACCACTCTGCTGAATTTAAAATCCACAACAAAAAGACAAGCAAATATGAACTACAATAGTCCTTCATTTCCAAAGAAAGTTTGGGCAAATGCTCCATTCATTGATTTTCCATCTGAATTACGTATTTCAATTGAAAATTCTATAAAAAATCATATCAATTGGATTTTAGATGATGATACTTCGCAGGATAATGAGGAATATTTGCATAGTTTGGAACAATTAGGGTTCCGTGAAAGTCATATCAAAGAATCATTCCAATATACTTCCAGTTTTATTGATTCGCTAGAATGGCTTTTGTTTCATATTCCCGAAGACGATTTACCTCCATTTTTCTCCAAATCAGATCAGGATTCTAGTGTTTCCTTGAAAATATCTAAGAATATTCAATTTGAATATTTAATTAATAGAGTAAGTCAGTCTGGTTTTGACATGGATGAGATTTTAACAACGCTTGAAGAAAATAAAAATGACGAGTTAAAGACTTGTGTACAATTAACTCATAGAATAGTTGAATATTCACCGGTACAAGGAGATTTCGGCGAATCGCAAGAACTTTGGGAGCAGGAGATAGAAGGCATTCAAATGATTGATGCAAATAAGGTTCAATACATTGAGAATTCTCAAAATAGGATAGTTACGATAAGCTTGAATTCAAGAAACCTCAAACAAGATGATTTATTAAGTTTAAAGTTATACAAAAGTGATAACTACCCTAACGAATTACTCGGTATCCAGTTAATTGTAAATAATAACTCCTTCAAGTTAGCAAATTATATTAAATTATCTATTTTAAGACAATTGATCCAATATATCATAAAGAATGGTTTTCTAGGAGACTGTTATATATTCTCGATTGTTGAATGGTTAGAAGATAATATTTCGAAGATTATTGACAATCCAGGCCCATTGATTCAAGGAGACTTTAGTAGCAAGTTATCTAGAGAAAAGAACCAAGCTATATCATCAAAGAAAGCTTTTAAAAATAAAAGAGAAAAAAGGTTACAGCCTGAAGATATAGATAACTTAAGAAAGAAATACCAATTGAAACTAAAATCTAACGAAATATTGAACTCTTTGAAAAAGAGAAGTGAATTGCCAGCTTGGAAAAAGAGAGACCAGTTGGTATCAGTGATAAATTCAAATAAAGTTACAATTGTTACTGGTGAAACTGGGTCGGGGAAATCTACACAAATCGTACAGTTTATATTAGACTATTTAAATTCTAATGGTGATTTTGAAAGTTCGATTATCTGTACTCAACCAAGGCGTATTTCTACTATTGGCTTAGCTGAGAGAATTTCTGAAGAAAGAAACGATGATCTAGGTAATGAGACCGGGTATATCATTAGAGGCGAAAATAAAACTTCTAATGAAACAAGAATATCTTTCGTTACTACAGGTGTTTTATTAAGAATGCTCCAATCTCTTATGACCTCTTCGGATCAAAATGAAACTGGGATTTTTAATAAATTGCAATACATCTTCATAGATGAAGTACACGAAAGATCCGTTGATAGTGACTTCCTTTTGGTTATTTTGAAAAAGATAATGAAGAAATTTCCAAAATTAAAAATTATCCTAATGTCGGCCACCATTAGTGTAGATAAATTTCGCAATTTTTTCAGCTTGGATCTAAATCATATTCATATTGAAGGACGAACATTTCCTATCAAGGACTATTATTTGGATTCAATTTTAAATGACTTGGATTATACCATTTCTACAAATGATCAGATTATAAAGCCCAAGGCAGATTCTCATTTTTTTAAACAAGGAAATATTAATTATGATTTAATAGCAAGTCTTTGTTTAAAGATCGATAAAGAATTATCAGACGACAGAAATAAAGGATCAATATTAGTATTTTTACCCGGTATTATGGAGATTAATCAATGCATTAGAAACATTGAAAAGGCTTTCGATAATGGCGGAAGGAAAAATTGGTGTTTACCTTTGCATTCGGCATTATCTTCCATAGATCAGAAGAGAGTTTTTAAAATTCCCCCGAAAGATATCAGAAAGATAGTGGTTTCTACTAATGTAGCTGAAACTTCTATTACAATCCCTGACTGTGTTGTTGTCATTGATAGCGGAAGATCAAAGACACTATTTTTTGATTCCAAGGTACATACAACAAAATTAATTGAGAACTGGTGTTCAAAAGCAGAGGTTAGTCAAAGAAGGGGTAGATCAGGTCGTATAACCAATGGTAATTGTTACCACTTATATACAAAAGAAACCGAGACTGAGATGCTTGATCAACCAATTCCCGAAATCAAGCGAACAAGATTGGAGAATTTATATTTAGTTGTTAAAGCCATGGGTATTAAGAAAGTTGAGGAGTTTTTGAATGGCGGTTTAGATCCCCCGGATCAACATTCTTTGTCCAAATCAAAGAAAGTTTTAACAGAGATTGGTGCATTGAATAAGGATACTCTATCTCATCTAGGTAAATATTTGTCATTGCTACCAACAGATCTACTTAGTGGTAAATTATTGATTTTTGGATGTATATTTGGATGTTTAGAGGTCTGCTTAACGTTGGCAGCAATACGATCAACCGGAAGTCCATTTTTGAATAATTTTGAAAATAGAGAAAGAATCAAGCAGATACAAAAGTCATTTTCCAAAGGTCAAGGGGATTTAATTGGAATGGCCAATGCATTCAGGCAATATGAAGATTTGAAAGGCGAAAGTAAGAATGCAAAGAAATTTCTTAACGAAAACTTCTTATCATATTTGACTTTAAAAGAAATTGCTTCAACAAGAACACAATATATTTCCATTTTGAAAGACATCGGGTTTGTTGCTATAAACTACAACTCAAGAAATACAAATCATGAGGGCTACAAGTCACTAAATAGGAATAACGAGAATTATTCTATTGTAAGAGCAATTATTGCATCATCGTTCTATCCTCAAATCGCCAGGGTGCAGCTTCCTGACCCCAAGTATGTTCAGTCATTAGTGGGGGCTATTGAAATTGATCCTGATGCTAAACAAACGAAATTTTGGATTCGGAATGAGAATTTTATTGACAATGTTAATAATGGAGTCGAGGCAAATGATGTTTTACCAGCCACAAGGGCATTTCTTCATCCTTCGTCTGTCTTATTTGAGACAAATAATATGAATGATTCTAATACACCTAGCAATGAGGATTTTACTAATGAGGAAGATATCAATAAAGTCCGACAAATGTATAAGGATCTTAAACCTAGAGTTCCAGGTAGTAGTAATGCCGCAAAAGCAACATTTGTAGCTTATGGCACTTCCCATTACACACAAAAGCTCTATTTGCGTGATATAACCCCAACAAGTACGATCGCGGCATTATTGTTCGGAGGGGATATCGCCTACGACATGACAAGCCAGGTTACTTCTGGAAAATCATCTCCAGGTATCGTATTAGATAATTGGATGCCTATTAGAACCTGGTGTAAAAATGGTGTTCTTATAAAGAGACTTAGGATTTTGCTAGACTCCTTGATCGAAGATAAACTCTCAAATCCCCATTATTCCGGGAATGAAGATGGTTCTTCCAGTTCTAATGACGAAATATTGGCTGTAATTGAAAGGATCTTAAATATTTGAAGAAATTCACGTGATATCACTAATTGTATTTCTAATCAGTATAGAAATATTTGATCTTATCATAGTGTATAATAGAATAGATAGAAAATAAACTTTGATAGACAAGATAGACAAAGCGTAATTGATGATTCGGAAAGTTTGGAATGAGCAATCCAAACAACGTACGTACAGATAACAGAATAATGAATCATAACGAGCTGGTTGATTCGCAAAATGAAGATCAAACAGATTCACTTCTTTCTACATCAAGCTCTGTCGTTAAAAGAAATCATAAAAAGATCTATGGCTCTACGGACGAGGAAAACTTGCAGTCTGTGGAGTTGGATAGTGATATATTAGAGTTACCAAAGGTCGTTCGAGAATCTGTTCCCTTAGAAGATGATCCCAGTATACCAGTAGTGACGTTTCGTTATTTTATACTATCTACCATTTTTATTGTACCTGGAGCGTTCCTTGATACTATGAATTCATACCGCACAACATCTGCAGTATATTCTATATTTTTTGTTCAGATTGTTTCCCATTGGGCTGGTAAATGGATGGCGAAAACTCTTCCTAAGAAGAATGTCAATGTGTGTGGCTTTGAATTCAATTTAAACCCAGGTCCTTGGTCCATAAAGGAAACAGCAATGATAACAATCACTGCTAATAGTGGTGCAACTGGAAATTTAGCTACTAACGCTATTTCTTTGGCTGAGTTACATTTTAATGAAAAGGTAAATGCAGCAATTGCAATACTATTTATGTGGGCCATTGTGTTTATTGGATACTCTTATGCGGCCATAGCTAAATGTTTTGTTCTATATGACCCGAAGTTTACATGGCCTCAGGCTTTAATGCAAACTACTCTCTTGCAATCACAGGCCAAAGCAGACAGAGATTCAAAACATGGCTCCATACAAATGAAAGTATTCTTCTACGTATTATTAGCAGTTACAATTTGGGAATTCCTTCCAGAATTCGCTTTTCCACTCACGTCGTCTTTGGCAATACTTTGTTGGATTGCCCCCTATAACAAAACGGTCAACTTTATAGGATCCGGGATGGGTGGTATGGGAGTTCTCAATTTTTCCTTAGACTGGGCAAATATAACTTCTTCTATTATGCTATATCCATACTGGATTCAGATTATTCAATTTTTGGGATTTATATTAGGTGCATGGATTATGATTCCGTTGGTGAAATGGGGTGGCGTTTCTTCATTTAAGCATGGGCTTATGTCAAACTCCTTATTCTTGAATAATGGAACGCGATACCCCACGAATGAGTTATTGACTGATGATTTGACATTGAATATGACCGCCTATAACTATTATGGGCCCGTGCATTTGGGAGCGCAGAGAGCGTGGAATATGTTTTTTGACTATGCTGCTTATATTAGTGGGATAGTCTGGGTTATATTGTTTGGCTATGACCAAATGAAAAGCTCTCTTAGTGTTTTGAGAAATACTTACACGACAGAGAATCAAAATGGTGGTTTCACTTCTATTCATTTACAGTATACAGATAGACTAAACAAATTACAATCCAAATATGAGGAAGTACCTATGTTGTGGTATTTAATTTTATTCATTATTTCATTTTCGACATTAATGTTTATTTTTCTATCAGGACAGATGTTTTTACCTTGGTGGTGTTGCATTGTTGCATTAGCTTTAGGCTCTATTATTGTTACCCCCTTGAGCTGGTTGTATGCATTATCTAATTTCCAATTAGCTATTGGTACTTTCAACGAGCTATTTTATGGTTATATGGTACAGAATATCAAGTCAGTCCATCCAGTAAGTGCAGTTGTATTTGGTGCAATATCAGGAAGTGCTTGGTATAGAGCTCAGTATCATTTGCTATGTATGAGACTAGGATTCTACATACACTTGCCTCCTAAAGCAGTCTTTTTTTCTCAAATATATGGGGAGATTATTGGTGTTCCATTCAACTACATTGCTCTAAGATGGGTTCTTGACACGAAGCGAGAATATCTTGATGGAACTAAAGAAGATCCCTTGCATCAATGGACAGGGCAAACAATTACGTCATATCACGCCAATGCAATCAATTATGTTATTTTGGGACCAAAGAGACTATTTTATCATTATCCGTTACTACCGTACGGCTTTCTTTTAGGAGCTATAGCTCCTGTTGCATTATATATTTTACACAGAAAATTTCCCAACTCACGGGTAAAGTTCCGTTTATGGAATACCACTGTGTTCTTTTCCACCTTGAGTACATTCTACGGTAACCTTTCAACTGGTTACACTTCTAAGTTTATAGGTGGAACAGTCACAATGTACTGGGCATACAATTATAGACATTCTTTGTGGAAATCATACAACTATATTCTTGCTGCTGCATTCGATACAGGGTATAATTTTGCAGTCTTGCTAATATTTTTACTTTTTTCATTTGGAAGGACAGTAAGGATGCCACATTGGTGGGGTAATAATGAACAGAGTGTCGAACGTTGTTTTGCTCTCTAACATGCTTGTACATACAGTTGTATAGACATAGATAATTTTATCATAATATTCATATAGCGAATCACGTGAAAATTTATTCAAAGGTTTCTCGTAGAATAAACCATTGAAGATATAATTAATATCACTATTTTGATTGTTATCACCAGGTACTTAATATTGAATCTATCTATCGTCGTTTACATAATGAATAACAATAATAGTGGTGAGAACATGAATACATCTGGAAATCCAGATTCTGGTTCCTCTACACCAAATATCCAGAATAGACAAATGCCTCAAAGACCCGTCTCAATTCAACCGAGTCAAGTGAATCAATTAGCTCAAGCGTTAAGAAATGAAGTTAGTTTAGCAAAAGCAGCGGGAAATGATATTGCGAAGGCTCAACAACATTACGCTAAGGCAGAATCCATTAAACAAGTGTTATTAAATTATAGAGATCAACAAAATGCAAGGAAAGCACAACAACAACAACAGCAACAGCAGCCTGCAGATACATCAAACCAGGTTAATCAACCAGCAAGTGCAGGTATTACTCCTATTAACAGACAATCATCTCCACAACCAACCCCACAAGGACAATCTCCTGTGCTTAACCAATCTCAACCAATACACCAATCTCCAGCTAATTCAGGTTCGCCGGCACCTACGATTCCACCAAATAATAATAATAATAATGCAGCTACGATCGAGAAATTTAACCAAGCGAAGGCACGCTTAGGTGAGTTTGAAAGGAAGATTCAGCAGCTTCAAAATAGTAAGAAATCTTATAATTTGAATCCAGAGCAAGTAACATCTATAGAAAGCCAATTGACTGAATTGAAAAGCAAATATGCACAATACCAAAGGTATGCTATATATATTAAGTCTCAATTAGTTGAACAGGCGAAGTCAAATATTACAAGTGCTCCAGGGACGAGTAATGCACCAACGCCTGGTACTGTTGCCAATCAAAGAGTTCCACTGACAGGAAATAGTGCTCCACAAGGTATACATTCTCCATCTATGCCTAAGCAAGGCTCTCTCCCTCCTGACGTCGGCAACTTGTCAAACAAACAAGTATCAGTCTCAGCCAAGGGTAAGTCTGTATCACCACCACCAACTAACGTAAATGCCACGCCTAGCAAGTCTGGACCTGGTCTGCAATCTTCTTCTCAGGGAGTACCGCCAATTAACTTATCAGGCATTACAAAGCCAAGCGTTCCATCGATTCCTATTTCTAGTTCCATAAATGTAAAGCCTCCGACTGCTGTGACATTGAAACCAACAAGCAACAATAATAGAGCCACCTTATCGAGTGGTGTTGCTAATGGTATAGGCCAAATTTTAGGGACTCCTGCTATATTAAAATTGCCAACGTACGATCTTTCGAGCTCTGGTGCTGGTGGTGCGATCCCAGATAATGGCGGTAGGGTCTTAACGAAAAGGAAACTATCTGAACTAGTAAATAATATAGGGGCTGATGAAGGTGATGGAAAGACTAACATTGATGGTGACGTTGAAGAACTTTTACTTGATCTTGCTGATGAATTTATAACCTCCGTTACGGGATTTGCTTGTAGACTAGCCAAGCACCGTAAAGTAGATTCTGTTGATGTCAGAGACGTTCAATTACATTTAGAAAGAAATTGGAATATTAGAATTCCAGGATATGCTATGGATGAAATTAGAACTACAAGGAAATGGCAACCAAATCCAAGTTATAATCAAAAAGTTTCTGGAGTTGAAATATCTAAATCAGTAAATGGAAATATTAATTAGTATACGACGTATATATTACTCTCTGCAAATAAAATATATCTATGTTATTATTCGCTGTGTTGATTTATATGCTTTATTATTCGTTTACCTTGTAGGTTTCTTTAGATGTTTCCGTTAAAACATTCTGCTTTATCCAGTAGTCTATAGCTTTTGAAGCGACATATGGCTGCATATCTAACTTACTAGCTATATTTGTCAACTCCAATTCATCAGCCTTGTCATGAAATAATGATATTATGGACGCTTTATCAGGTGTTACTTCAAACAGTAAATTAGTATTTCTTATCAGTAGTTCAAGCCTGACCAATCCGAGACTAGGGAGTAGCTTCAAACCTCGACCCTTTTTAACTTCAGCAAATTCTTTATCAAACTTTTCAAACTGATTAGAAATAGTATCAGGTAATTTGAAGCTGTCGTTATGGGAAATATTTTCACAAACTGTTGGCCAGTATAAATGAGAAAGAATCGTAGAGTGAAAAGTATATTCATTTCTGTAATTTATTTTTTCATTTGTTATTTTACTTTGTTCAATATCTTTAATCATAATATCTAACGTTGTAAATTCATTTTCTCCGAATCGTAATTTAAGTAGATCTAAATGATCAGTTATATTTTTGACGTCATAATCGTGCAAATTAATCAACCTCTCACCAAATAATTGAGTAAACTCGTTAATAAAAATTTCTTTCAGGTCAAAGATTGATATTAATGATTCTATTATATCAGTCATTTTACTCTTTTTGAAGTCAGGCAAGGCATCTATAGGATCAGGGACCCAAGTTAAATCCATAAGATCATCGGCCATAACTGTTTTTTTCGTCCCGTTTCTTAATTCCTGGGCTAATTCAAGTAAATCGTTGCTTTCACTTTGGTCCAATAAGCCATGTACTAGTTTAATAATAATATCTTCTCTTGTTTTTAAATATCTTCTGATTGGTCTAACTACTCTATCGAGTAGTACACCCTTTGGATCAATAATTAAAAATGACTTGATTGTAGATGTGTAACACGTAATGACATTTACAGTATTTGCTCCAGAATGAAGTAATTCTTCATGACATAATTGTATAAATGTATCCACCAACTTAGCTCTTTGGTATGCTTGAGAATTCGCTGAATTGTTTATAAGTATAGATGAGAAATTCGATAAAGTTATTAACGAATTTGCCGAACCAATCTCAGATGTATTTATGTTAGAATTAATAACAGTGCTCAAGTTGGATATATTGCTGCCGGTGTTATGAGAGTTGAACTTGAACAGAAGACATTGATGTAATTCTGATAATGCAATATAGGAATTTGGATAATCCACCACTAGGTCAAATATTTCTTTAATTCGTAATGAGACTAGTTCATCGTGAGCAATCTTGATTAAATCGTACAAATATTTCTCTGAAAAGTCAAAGTTTGATAGCCTCATTATCAAATTAAAACTGGGAAATAAATCCAGTTTAATCCAACAATTAATCTCTTCTAACAATGGTTTATCCCATACTTTTGTGCATGTGGCAAGTATATAATCTTTTATTTGTTTAATTGATAGGCGTATTATTATTGAATTTAATTCATCAATTAATTCAATCGATAACAAAACCAGAATGTAACCATGGACAGAACCATGTAAACATTTTTCATCACCAAATAACATTTCATATAAGTAATTAGTCAAGTTTTTTATGAATTTAGATTGCTTATTTTCGACTAATATTGAATGAAATAACGAATTTAGATTCCTATCAAGTATATCATAAGGCAATTTGTTTAAATTCAAATACTTGATGTATTGGCCGTAATAATCTTTTATAAACTTAATTTTATCTATCGCTTCGGTTAATGAAACCCTATCATCCAACAATACTGGTGATAGTTCTTTAAAAAATCTTGGTTTGATCGAATTTCCGTACAACTTGACAAAATCTAATTGACTCGCCTCGTCTCTGAGACAGCTCCTAATAGCAGATTTGACCCTTGGGGATGGCTCATTAAATACCCTATTGCCTGGCCAAAATGGACTTAGCCAATGAAGTAAATAATCAATATCATTTTCTATATTATTTGATTGTTGATCTGAATTTGATGAATTAGCCGCCAAATCTTGAAGAGTAGGAATTGGGATCACTTGGTTAAAATTTTCTTTCGAAAGAGGTATAGTAGTCATTATACTTCCTCAGAGTTATATTATATTGTACTGAACATTAGATGTTATATCATTTGAAACCCCGGTGTGTTTGTTGATTGTTTTCTAAACCTGAGAAAGAGACATGCGCTCACAAATTTTATTTCCCATATATCTATATTTCCACTAAAGAAGATTTAATATATTATTGGAAATGGTACGTATCGTATAATAATAAATCATAATAAGAAACATAAATACTAACATCCTTTTGAAAAGCCAAAGATATCTTCGGCGACTAAATCATCGTATAAGCTGCAGTTTGTTACCGTGACAGGAGCATCTGTCAGCTTAGCTACTCAGTGGTTAGAAAAATACGACTGGAAACTTGAAGAGTCCATAAATGGATACTTGAACCAAGATAGTTATTCAAGGGCAAGACCTCTTAAAATTGATTCGAAGTTGAATGCTATTTACGATAAATATAAAGACTCTAATAACGAAAATAAAATTGATATAAATGGAACCATTGCATACCTTGAAGATTTGAACTTCGATCCAGATCACCCTATAAGTTTAACATTAGCATTTTTTTTGGAAGCACCGACCATGGGTGTATTTACTAAAGAAAAGTTTTTGAATAAGTGGCAAAAAGAGAAGATTAGTTCCCTTAGTGGAATGAGAGAGTTTATTTTGAAGCTACATAATGACTTGGAAACCAACGATAACTTATTCCAAGAACTTTATAACTTTACGTTCGGTTTCTTAATGGAAGTTCCAGGTCAAAGGTTGCTAAATTACGAGTTAGCAGTGGATTACTGGAGATTACTTTTGATGAATAAAACGGAATTTGAGCCATGTTATACTAGATTAGAGCAATGGTTTGAATTTATATTGAACGAATATAAACGGGGGTTGTCAAACGATACATGGAAAATGTTCTATCTCTTCATTAAAACTATTGCATTAAAAGATCCATCTAATTTCGAAGATTACGACGAAATGTCTGCATGGCCCAGCGTTATTGACGAGTACATTGAATACTTGAAAGAAAATAAATTGTTAAATTAATATCAATACATAGAAATAAACAAAAAATTATACAATATATTCCTGTCCGACCCATTTATATATCAATTTAATAAACTGTCAATGCTAGATTTTCTTAAAGCTAACAATGTTTTTGAAGCATCTTGATCAGACAACTTATCTTCACGTATCTTATCGGAGGAAACACATTTAATATTTAAAGGACGATTGAACAAGACTGTATTGTTTGGTGGAATTTTGGTTCTGAATAGTTTCTTTTTTGGTCCATATTGGTATTGATTAGCTTCATCATTTTCGTACTCGGTAGGAGTCAAGGCAGGGTCCGGTAACTGGAACTTATTGAATTTTCCTGAACTAGAAAACTTCATTGGATTATTGTATGGAGAGTTATCAGTTGTCGTGGGACAAGAAAAGGTGGCTTGCAATCCGCCAGTTGGCGACGCTGAAGAAGCGTTGGATTCTCTGGCTACAGTCGTATACTTGTTCAACATTGATAACACAGGGGCCATATCTGGCGTTATATCTGGACTCAACAACTGGCTCTTATCGTCATTTACCGAATCTTCTTCGTAGTCTTCCTCGATCACGGTATCACGTTCTTTGGGACTATTAGAGAGAGGTGTATCTTGAATGCTTGTTATCAATTCCTTGAAGTTGAAATCCTTGTTTATGTTTCTATAAGTATTAACATCTAACGGGATTTTAGCAAAATCTATATCAAATTTATATTTGTTATTGTCCATGTTAGCGTCTATCAAATTGTGCTGTTGCTGTATAATGTGATGCAAGTATAATATGTATTCCACGGACGATTTCAAGATTGTGAGTTTGTACATCCCGTCAATCTTGCTTCCATTATTGGTACCTGCCCCATTCTTACTATTTGTTCCGCTACTGGAGGAAGTCAAACGACATGCTGGTATGAGATACTTTAATGCTTCAAATTCTCTGTTAATCTTTATTCTTCTCTTCTTTTCAATAATCGAATGTAGCTGCTTAGTATCATTTTTCCTCTTGAGAAGCTCATCGGAGTCCACATTGGCAGAAGATCTCCTCCTTTTCTTTTTGCCTTGAATACTACCCTCCGTTGATGCTGGAATGCTGGTAGTGGTCACACTAGTACTTTCCTTGTTCTGGTTATACTCGTTCGTCAAAATTTCATAATTGTTATCGTCCTGATCCAATTCCTTATTCAATTGAATGATCGTTGTCTTTAACACCGGTGGACTAGGCATAGTCTCCTTAGATTCATTCAACTGGCTCATCTTAGCGTGTATTTAATGTTTATCTATAATTTCCAGTCTCCTATTAGGCTCTTAGTGATGGTGGAGTGGTCTTCCTTTAAATATAAACTTCAATAGAACCCACGTTCCGATATCTCTCTAGCCTGCAAAACACGTTGCGGATATCACTTTACATTATGTTTCCATAATAAGCACTTTAGTACGTGGTTGATCAACGTTCTTTTAATATACTGTCACACGAGGTTGAAAATTAAACCCACGTGTGGATATATTGTTAATCGTTTGTTCGCTAACATTAATCATCTCATACTGTTAGGAATCCCTGCTCAAACGTCCAGCCAGTACTCTCTACTTAACATCCCTCCACGGGGCAAGTTTTTCCCATTGATGGAGACCCCCACAGGTATTTATGGATACTGTTGGTAGATGCGCCAAAAGGCTGCAATATGTACTAGAAGCAGCTTATTGAGAATGTTCGATACTGCATATTTACTGAGAAATATATTTAATTGGTGTACGGATGTGCGTATTCTCCAGGTACGGTAGGTGGGGGTATTTGTATTTGTATGCCGTATTTTAATATTGGGGGTTTCTAGGTTTTTGCAATCGTTTGTTTGTGGTTATTTGCAGCTGTTTTGCTGCATAAGTAGAAAACGTAATTAAGAGGCAATCGGAGCGACAACCTAGTGGATCTTGAAGGCTACGATTCAAAAATATAAAAGAAAAGAGATAGGTAGATACAGCGTCGAACAAATATTAAGAGAGGCATTGACAATGGGAACAGGGGCGGATATTATCAAAAAACTCACTCCGGCACCGATGCCAACGTTGAACGCATGGAACACGATTCGAGCGGGCAATCGACTTAAATCTGAGGGAGATGATTTAGAACTTGATGCAAAGGGGTCGAGCAAAGAGAACACGAATGGACTTAAGGATTCCTTAGAGTCCGCGAAACGGGGGCCGATTGAAAGGGAACAGAAGTTAGGAGCGGTAATGACTGCAGCAAAGACTACAGAAGACACAGATCGTGGTGAGCTAGTGTATGTGGGGGAAAATACAACAGTTGTAAGACCAAAGTTTAAGAACAAAACATGGTCTAGGAAGGATGCTACTTCGACGATTAAAGGTCGCAGTCGTCGAAGGGCGGGATCACATACTGCAATACACCCTACGACTTATCCTAACGTCACGATGACGAACGACCTCTTTGGAGGAGGAAATTTTTACCTGGGACCCGGAGGATCGTACGGGGGATATGCGTTTGGGAATCTTAGTGACCTTATGCCACCGACGTATACGCCGATGTGTGTTAATAATAACATACCTATGCCTATGCCTATGCCAACACATATGCCGGGACCCATTCCTATGATGGGAACTAAGCCTGATGGCTACCCAATGCCGCAGGGGAAGGGTTCTGACCCTTTTATGGCTCTACCTCCATCTCCAATGCACCCGTACTTTCACCAGCTATCACCCTCGCCTCCACTCGACCGGTATCAGATGCCATACAATCCATACTATCACCCAGCACACATACAGTTGGATCCCATGTCCAATCCGTACCGCATACAGGAGATTAAAAACCAAGTGCTTTATTACTTTTCGCCCGAAAATATAAATACTGATGAATACCTCAAGTCCTTGATTGATAATACGACTGGAGGTGTGCTATTGACAGAACTTATAAAATTTAAGCGTTTGAATATGATGACAAATAATGGTCGTGATATAATAATATTACAAAATATCATCAAATACGAGTGCTTTCCAGAGCTTGAACTCATCCAGATGAATGAAGGAATAGGGGTGAGAAGTAAATATTGGATAAATGGATTTAAGTAGTTTATTTATTTTACATTATTTACAAATATAGAAAGCATACTAGTTGATCGTGCATCGAGAATTTCGAGTAGTTTGTTTGCAGCAATCATAGCCCCATTGTCCATCAGAATAGTAGCTACCCCATATACTCTGATGATTCATAAAGTAATTGTCCTCGGGGTATATCGATCTCTTCAATCCATCTTTATCCTTATTTACAGGTTTCTCGGTTGTTTCAATCAGCTCGGTAACATTGACAAATTCGTTTGATTTGTTTAAAAACTCTCCTCCTCCATATTTAGCCACTAAGTCACTTTTTTTCTGATCATGGGATGCTTTTTGCTTTTCTTGCTGATGTCTAGCCTGAAGCATCATCGCTGTAGGATTAGCCTCCATATTTAAATTCAA
Source organism: Debaryomyces tyrocola (assembly GCA_900006135.1). Lineage (NCBI taxonomy): Eukaryota > Fungi > Ascomycota > Pichiomycetes > Serinales > Debaryomycetaceae > Debaryomyces > Debaryomyces tyrocola. The sequence continues at coordinate 1,162,971 of LN874551.1, forward strand.
ATCTACATGATATTCATCAGATCCATCTTCTGAATTTTTCTTGCCTGTCAACTTCTGTTCGAACGCTTCCCTTTGTTTCATTTCTTGTTGTTGTCTATTCTGCTCCCACGCGAACCTTTGTAAATTATCCAATCGTTTCGCTTCTCCAGTCAATTTCTTCACGAATTGATTTTTGTCGTTTATAAATCCCTTTGATGGATCCTTTGTCAACCTCGACTTTGGATCATAATGTATTTTATTTGATGATGTGATGTTCAAAATGTATGCCGGTACGTCTTGTCTATCTCTTATCGTCTTTTCTAAAGGATCTTCTTTTAAATTATCTTTAATATCTTTCTGGTCTAATCCGAGCTCTATTAGCTCAAGCTCATAATCCGTATCATCGCTGTCTTCCTCCACATCAGCATTCTTCATTTTTTGTTTCTTATTCTTTATTTTATCCCAGTTTTCAGCTATCTTATCCCATTCTTGTGCTTCATAACCATGCCATCTATCCCTTTTGGAGTCATAATCTTCCACCTTTTTAATTTCCGTTTCACCTTTTATCTCAAATTCATCATTGATACCACTTCCAGGTTGTGGTATACTATGATCTTTGGCCTCATCGGCTACGTTAGACCTTTGATGAGATAAATAATCATCGCTTTTCTCATCATTCAGTTTATTATGATACCAAGGGACAGCCGAAATAAATTTCGGAATATAAGGATTCACTTCTTTACCACTCGAATCATATTCAGGTTTATGTTCTTGCGATGACATTCCATCAAATATTGTGTTGTAACTAATACACTGAATTTAATGAGCTTTTGATATTGATAAAATATATTACGCAAAATCTCGCTTGATCTTTTAATAATTCCTGGAAACTATATTACACTGTATTTTGAATAAATCTAATACAAAGAATATACTATAAGTCTATATAATGCTAATTAAATCCTTCCCATTCATCGTCATCTTCTTCACTATCGCTATCTTCACTTTCAAATACATTCCAATCCTTCAATCTCTCATCATTCAAAACTTCTTCCTTACATTTTTCTCTCAAAGTCTTCAATGGACATTCCTTACTTAATTTCTGGAATGGGGATATTAATTTTTGGATAGGAACATCTGAAGCAATGTCTATCTTCAGTTTGACTAATTCTTGATATTTATTCATATCTTTCTTTTCTTGTTCGTCCAATGCTTCTTGTTTGTCCTTCAATTCTTCAAATATCACTAATTCTAATTCATCAAGATAAATATCACAAATGTGGTATGGTAATGCAACACTTACCGACTTGTCACCGCTCAATGGGTATTTTTCATAAACAGATAAAAATGAATCTACGACATTCGGCGACCACTTTTCAGTCTTCATACGCTTAAAATTATGTCTCAATATTCTTCTTATAAGCAAGTAAAACTTATCTACCCTCCACTGATCGACATTTGGCCATTCTCTTATCATAATCACCCAGAATGCCTCCGTAAAATCACTGAAGGCCGCTACAGGAATAATGTCAGAATATAATTGTGCCAAGCTTTCAGCTAACCTCTCTTGCGGCCTAGGTCTGTCACATAACCACATTGAATAGTATAAACCTTTCCATAATTTCTCCATTTCTAACAAAGTCAATTTGGAAGAGGAACGAGACGATAAATATTTCCTCAATGATTCAAAAGCAGCATCTCTTATTTTACGATCATTGGCGGCCAATTTCTTTACAAAACCAGATGTTTGCGACATGACAATATTAGATTTGAAGTAATGTTGAAACAAAGGAAGCAAATACTGCTTAACAGTGTAGATGTAGCTCTCATAGCTGAAAAAAAAATTCTGATGAGAAGACGTCACGTGCCACTACTTATGGCCAGAAACTAAACTAAACAGTACTATTATAGATGAGGCAATTATACTTATATTGGCATCATTAAACTAGATAATTAAAACCACAGGAAAGTTCCATGGAGAATAGACATATGTGTTGTAATAAAAATAGATTTTTATAAATTTTTAAACTAAGAAATATTATTCAATTGTTGCCTGAACTAATAATATGAATAGATTATTTACAAAGAATACAACCGCAACTCACAGTCGTATGCCCCTGTCCATTTGGAAGAAACATCTTAGTTTTTACAACTCTTAAACAATTAAATATCTGATTGGAATGTGTAATAATTTGACAGCGTAACCAACAACACCCATCATAACGAAGCCGACACCAACAGCTCTAATGATCTTCATATATTCTATGTCAATGTTAGTACTTACTTATTTCTTATTAACAACCCATGATATGGCAAAAAGGTATCATCGATCATCTGTAGCTTTCGTGCTTGTACATACCTTTCTTGTCTGGCTTTTGACATTTCTTAATGAATGCACTACCATCTTTAAAGAATTCAAGTGGAACTTCAGTAAGCTTTTCTAATCCTTCAGAAGCCATTTTATGTTATTTCTATATTATAGATAGTTTAATGAGTCTAGGTACAACATTAATTATGTCCGATGTTTGACCAACGCGATTATGGACAAGGTGTTCGACCAGATTTTTCTGGTTCGCGCACAACTTACACTAATAATAATAGGAAAATGACGATTTTACTATATAATCTATACATGAATATTGGTTTAAAATAAGTCTAAAAGCTTTTCATCATCCTCAGTCTTTTGTTTAATCATAACTTCCTCTCTCTTCTTTTCCATCATATCCCTGTATTGCGGAATTATGGTATTTTTAAACCATTGAGACGTAGTATTGTGCATCTGTTGATTTAATGCCCATTCGTCGATTAATGGTTGGCATTGGCCAGCATAACCCGCCTTCCATTTGACATTAATTAACTCGCGCAATGCAATATTATATAATGAATAAACACTCTCATCAGTATCGTTAAGTTTATTAGTTGTCAAATGTATTTTATTGAAGGAATTTTTCGAAACATGATAATAATGGTATTGCTTGGCCAACAAGCTCATAACTTCATAAAACTTCTCTTCCGTTTGATCCTCAAGCAAATAGTTCAAGTAAACTTTATATGATTTTGGAGAGAAGAAAGTATTTGTGTCTTTGTGAAGTTCCCATAACTTGTCCATGGTCGTCAATCTTTTAGACTTGAGTTCACTAATAAACAATAAGAATCCCTCATAATCAAAATCAACATTTTCTTGTGCCTCCTTAAGACTAGGCTTCTTTTTCTTACGTGTGCTGGTATCTGTTGTTTGCTTTATATAATACGAAAGTGCTCTTTCCTCGTCAAATTTAGTTGATATATCACACCATTTAAAAGTACTATCCCAAAAGTTTTTGGCCTTTGCACTGGATAAATCGATTGACTCACCATATATTTTTTGGAATGCATTTACATATGTCATGGCCTGGAAGAATTCTTGATTGTATGACAATGATATAACTATTGCCTTCAAAGTATTTAAGCTAGGAAATTTAGGATCATCACTCTTCAATATAATGAAATTCTCCGACACGTTACCATCTGGTGTTATACCCCAGATACTTTCGATATATTTTGTTAAATAATCAAGGTTTCTTGAATATCCTATGGAATAAATAAGCACCTCATTTAATTTGTCACTTATTACCGCTGTATTACTACTTTTACCGTGATTCTTTAAAAACTCTGTGAATACTTCCAACCACGAAGTTTCTGATTTGAATGCACTTTTTCGAGGATTATAATAATTCGCATATAAATCTGTTTGGGGTATCTTCCATAAAAACGGTGAACCTCCGCAATATACCTGAAACTTTAATACCCACATATTATAAGTCATTAATTCATAGTGTTGGCCTTGAGGATATTGTTGTTCAAATCTTTGAAACCATTTTGATGCCAAATCAATTTTCTTGTTGTACAATTCAAGCATTATTAAGTTCTCATAGTCAGTAACTGACAATTTGTACCCTGTTAAATCGTTAGAATTATATAGACTGGATCTCATAGTCACAGCGTATATAGAAGATTGTCCATCCGAATATATTAAATTCCCATAGAGTTTTCTTATTTTTTCACGGAATCGCCTTGCTTCTGCTAGCTTGCTTTTAATTTTAGTGTCTGACCGTAATGAAATTTTATGATCTGCTGCTTGATTAATTAATTTTATTTGATGCTTGATAATATCACGAATAAAATATGAGAGCTCTTGGCTAGTCAATATTGATGACCACAGGCTGCTTTCCGCCCTCGAAGTTAATTTCAAAAATAAGTCTATCAAAGTATCAAACTGTCTTAATTCAACTAACTTGCATAATTCTCTCTTGATTACTTCATTTTTTGGTAATGTACTTCCCGTCTTAATTGTGGGAGCAAAATAACTTTCTGATAAAGAGTTTAAGAATAACTGTGATGGCGTATTTCTCGAGGTATTAAATGCATTATTGGGTATAGTTCGGCTGGTTTTAGTGGTTGAGTGTGACTCAAATGAACCAACAATTTCATCATTTAGGCTAGCCGCAGGGGAAGAAACAAATCTTTTCGAAATGGATAATCCTGTTACTTTCTGACCCCTCCTCAACGCATAAGCCATCCTTTGTAGTATTAGTTTGTATAGATTATATCAACGGTATCTTGAAGGTAAATCAAATGAAAAAAAATTCGAACACTAACACAAAATCTAGTTAGTATTGTTTACCCGGATACAAGATCAAATAGATAAATAATTCTTAAGGTATTATATTCACATAGGTGTAGATGAAATACGGCTAAAGAAGAGTACTAGTCTACACCTTTATAGTTTTACGGACGTAATATTTATACTGACTAAAGTTTAATACCCGACATTGCTCTTATAAATCTTCCGTCAATATGAGTAGCATTATAATGTGCTATATTCTTCAACCCTTCGGATGGTGAACCATTATCAACAATAGATTGAATACTTTCCTTAGTTCCCTTGATAGCCCATTGTTGATGCTGATTAATATTTTCACCTAAGTTTTTGCAATAGTCAACTCCTGCGTTTAGATCTGGAAGGACAGCACTAACAAAACCTAATTTGGTGGCTTCATCAGCACCAAAAACACCACCGGTCAAAGCATATTGGTACATCAATGACTTGTTGTTGACTATGGATGGCATTCTTTGTAATGAACCAATATCGGCCGGAATCCCAATCTTGATCTCTCTTATAGAGAACTTGCAATCAGCAGTCGCGACTCTTATGGAACATGCTGAGGAAATGTCTAACGCCAATCCGTAATTGATCCCATTCATTAAGCAAATTGTAGGAGTTCTAATCCGAGCAGGTGTAGCAATGCAATATTGAAAATCAACAATATGTTTATGCAAAGAATCATATCTTTCTTTTTCAGAATTCAGTACAGTACTTGTCATAGTTTTAATTGCATCCTTCAAATCTAACCCACTGGAAAAAGCCTTTGGAACTGCAGATGAGATCAAAATTACACTAGTCTCCTCAAATTTATCTAACTTTTCTAATATCTCTGCATAGTCTCTCCAAATTTGTTCTGTAAATGCATTTAAGGATTTCGGATTGTTGAATTGTACATGGTAGAATCCTTCTTCTACTTCACTAACAATAAACTTATCATACTTTTTGTAGTCATCTAAATTAAATTCACTCATCTCTCATATATTCTTACTATAGTATATGTCTATTAAGATATTCAGAAGAGAGGAATTTATCAAGCTATATATTTTATGTTATCTCCACCATTTATCGTCACAAATAGTTTTACCGAGGAAGATTATATTTTCACGTGCATAACTAGAATTGCAACCTTTGTGCTCTTTGGCATATAGATAAAATTATGGAAGATAACTATCAGATCTAAACTGTATACTTCCCTGTTGGACCCATTGATTCCTCTTTAGCAGCTACTTCTAATCCTTCAATCATTTTTTCTCTTAACAATATTATCGCGTCATGAACCGCTTTTTCTGTTAATCCTTCTACTAGTAAGTATAATTTAGGAGGTGGAGTAACCTCTTTACCATTCTGTTTAATGATTTTAGGAATTTTTGAATTTGGGGGATAATAATTCCCCTTGTTCGTAATGGAAGTTCCTGTGGATTCTATCACTTTAGATAAACTGTCACGATTAACAGTAATCCATCTGGCCTTTTGTGGCAAGTCATTAATAGTGATTCTAGAATGGAACTTACATTTATCTGGTCCTGCCGTTTCTGGAGCTCTTCCCTCAATGATATGAAAGTCTGGTAGTTTGACATCAAAATCAGATTGATGACCGTCTGTTTTAGTTTGCTTCTTTTCATTAACTTTGAAAGCTGAGGAATCACTTTCTTCGCCATAAACTTTTCTCTCCAAGTCCCTGTTGCTCTCCCTGATTTCCTGTAAGTTATCTAATCCTTTCCCACTAAACCCGAAATTGTATTTTTCTTTTCCTGATTTTACTTCCTCTAAGAATTTCGTACTGATTTCAATCAATTTTGGGTTAATTTCATCCTCGGATACTTTGCTCAATCTCATAGCCTTAACCAAATCCGTAATAGCTCTTCCTTGTTTTGAAGAAACAAATGTGATCGCCGTCCCTTTCTTCCCTGCCCTACCGGTTCTTCCAACTCTGTGAACATAATCCTCCATGTGATTTGCTGCTTCATAATTTATTACTAAGTTTAAACCTTTAACATCTAATCCTCTAGCAGCGATTGAGGTGGCAATTAAAATGTTTACTCCACTATTTGACGAAGAAAATTCTCTTATTGCATGCTTACGATCTATTTGGTCCTTTCCTCCATGAATGGCAAGGCATGGATATTTTTCTGTCAATAACTTGACTAGCAACTCATCTGCAGCATTTTGTTTTTCCACAAATATTAATATCTTACAATCAGCATCTTTATCTCCATATTCGTTTAATATGCCCAATAATTTAGAGAATTTAGCTTCTTCTAAGCTTTTATCATCTTCATTTTCAAATAACTCTACTTTCTGAGTAATTTCAGATGCAACAACACTAATGCCTCCAACAACAATCTCCATCGGATTATCTAAAATTTTTTTTGCAAGTAGTTCCATTTTTCTAGGAAACGTTGCTGAAAATAACACGGTTTGTCTATCTGGTCTCACTCTGGTGAAAACTTTAGTTACTTGTGGTTCAAACCCCATATCAAACATTCTATCAGCTTCATCTAATACCAAGTAAGTCACCCTTTGCAAATTGGTTACTCGACCATTATTTGCAGCCAATAGATCGATTATTCTCCCTGGTGTACCAACAATTATCTGTGCCCCTTTCTTTAATTCAGCAATTTGAGATTCTATGGATGAACCACCAAAGCAACAACAAGATGATATATTTAACTTTTTGGTAAAATGGCTCAACTCCTTGTGTATTTGCAAAGCAAGTTCCCTTGTGGGTGTCATTATCAAACCGATTGGACCATCGCCTTTTTTCAAGGGTGGCTGATCTTGAATATGTCTCAATAATGGCAAAACAAAGGATAAAGTTTTTCCCGATCCTGTTTTAGCAACACCTATAATATCTCTACCTGACATGATTGCTGGTATGGCTTGGACTTGAATTGAAGACGGTAATAAATAATTTAATTTCCCCTCAATAATCGACATTATCGTAGATGGAAGGCCCAATTGTGACCATCTAATAATGGGTCTCGTGCAATTGACACCACGTACTTTTATTCCATCCAATTTGAGTCGTAAATTCGCAACCTCTTCTTCCAGAAGCTTCAGAATTTCTGTTGGCTCTGTATAAAAATCTTTTCTGAACGAGTGATACTGTATTTCATCATGATCAACATCATCTAATTGCTTCTGCTTGTTTTGAAGTTTCTTTAGCTTAGAAGAAAGTATATCTTGTTGTCTTTGATCTTCGTCTATTTCTTCATCATCAGACTCGTTAACATTGACCACTCCTTGCCCATTCGCTATTCCATCATCATTATGGTGTTCAGTCTTTTCGTTTTCCTTGTATTCTTGCTCTTGTTCTTCTAGAACCAGCAAATATTTATCCAATTCGTCGATTTCGGAATCAATAGATTTTTCAGGTGCGTCTTTCTTCTCGTCAATTTCAGCTGAATCCAACGTTGGCTTCTTAAACTTAGGTTTTGATTTCTTTTCATCGTCTTCATCTTCATCTCCAAAAATCAGTCTCTTCTTCAGATGCTCATTAGCTGGAGTAATAGTCTTCTTCATCGATGCATTAATCTTAATTGTAGGTTCATTATTATTCTTCACCTCAAATGTCTTTATCTTCGACTTGTCTGTTTCTGAGCTCTCTGATTTCTGTAGCCTCTTTCTTTTCCATTCCTCTATTCTTTGCTGACGTATTAGTTTTTCCTTATCGATATTTGTTTCGTCTGTCACAGGAGTTGTGCCCTTCTCACTAGGTTCTTGACTTTCTTGTTGACGCTTCTGCATCCATGCTGCCAACTGTTCTTGTCGCCTTTTCAACTTTTCTTCCTTCGATAATGCTTGACCATCTTTTACACCAGGTTTGTCTAATTCACCGCTTTTGTTAGTAACACTTTCTTTTGAATTATGATTGTTATCTTGAGTATTATTACGCTTTAACGAATAGTTCGAGCCGGTGCTATTCATTGTGCACAATTTCTAAACAAATACTAATCTTTATTTACAATTTTTTATATTTAATAAGACAATAGATAAAAGTAGAAGTGATATTAATAGTGTATTCCAAAGCGACTATCAGCTCATCTTGAATCACATCAGTATATTTAAATGACACAAAATCAAATATCTATAATGCAATATAATAAATAAACGTAGAATCATAATGCAGTGGTTACAGTAACCGTTTGAGAATTAATAAGTAAAATTGGGGGCAAACCATCAGCCCATATAGCTAAGTTATGAGTATAGATAAAGGATTCTTCTTCATCTAGATGTGTGCCAATAAATGGTGCTGGCAAGGTGGAAAAAATAACATCGGTTTGATCTAATGGAGAGTTAACTCTCATTAATTCATTCAAAATAAGATGCTGCCCTTTAGCAGGTAAATCATTAAACGATAGACTTTTAAGCTCTTCTTGTAATTGTTTTTGCGTGAGACCTTTCCCTTGGTGAGACTCTGCACTCTGAGGAACCGATTCGCTAGTTGAATGAACTCCAGCTCCCTCTTCAAATCCGGATAAGGCACTCTTCGGTAAATAAGATAATCCTCCAGATAGATTTTTTTCCTTATCATTCTCTCCTTCATTTTCAACACTTAGAAATTCTGGACTATTCATACGGCGAATAATATCATCGTCATTTGTCATAAAAGGCGACGACTTCGGAGGCTCTTCTAATATGCCTTTAGATTTCAAAGCATTAATGATATCGGATTTTTTACTTCCCTTCTTCCCTTTCTGTTCAAGTCTTGAACCGTGGCTAATACCTCTCTCCCTGTCCGCGCTAGCGGTTACCTTTGTGAACCTATTCCTTTTGGCCCCTTCCGTGGCTTCGTCTTTTGCATCTTCCCTTTCTTTTTCATCGTCGGTGTCACTATCATCATCAATCACGAATCGTATAGAAGGATTATCTCCATCTACTTCATGATCATCATCGTCAAACTTTGCTTTTGGAAATTTAACCGACAGGAAATTTGGCATTAAATTAGACCTGGATGACATTACCGATAATCGATCTGTAGATGCTTCATTCCTCCTTAATTCCCGATCATCGTATTCCTTCAATCTTGCCAACGTTTTTAATTGAGCACTTTCACCCATATCTTGAAGATTCGTATTCGATGGTGGTTGGTTATCATCAGTATTCGAAAAATGAGAAGGGAAATTATCAAGTGCGGTAGTGTCAAAATGGTTCTCAATATTAGTAGAACTATCTTCTCTTTCACTGTCACTTGAATCACTAGTTGAAGAGTCTTCAAATGCAAAGAAGTCGTGTTGCTGAGTTTTCATATTAAATGATAACGAAAGTCCCCTATCCTGTAAGTTAGAAATTGTATACCTTCTGTTATTTTTGAATCCATTATTTGAACTTGGATGGTTAGAAGGTACTGCACGAGATGAAGGGTGATTCAAGTCTAATGAAGTGATATTCTTCAACGGATCACCCACATCTGATTGTGTTGAGAGATTCTTTTTGAATTGTTCCCGTACTTTCTGTTTCTCCAACTCCTTTAGTGTACGTCTAGCATTACATAAGTTTTTCCACCATTGATCAGTCTTTAAAGTCCTATCAAGTCTATCAAAAATTTTCTTATTACCTGACGTTCTCGCATAACCTTTCACTAACAAATTATAGGTATCTAAAGAGCCATCGTCAAGACAAATAATCTTAACCTCAGCTTCAATTCTCAACGTAGATAACAATTCACTTACTCTTTTCTTCTCATCATTCACTTCTGATTGATTTTCAACAAAAACAATAACTCTTAGTGTAAACAAGCTATATTTCCACTCGGGAACGGTCACCAAAATTGCACCCAATTGCAAAATTAACGTATAAGTATCAAAATTGGTTGAGAGAACAGATTTCCCATTTTCAAGATGGTTAATAGATGACATTTGGATAGGATATAAATCAATGTATTTCCTTGTATCAGAATTTGATGGTTTTGGTTGAGACCAAAAGTGATGACGTTTGACATCAGGTTGGGGTAAATTTAAAGTCCCAAAGTTGGCTGCAACAGCAACTGTAGCTTGCATTATAATAAGATCTTCTACAATTTGAACCCATTGCCCAATAGACACTTTCCTTTCCTTTCTGCAGGCATCAGTAGGTAGCTCGGTTATTTTATTTTTATCCTTGAAGGACGATAGAAATGGTAATTCAACTCCATGCTTTACAAAATCATAAAATCCCAAAACTGTTATATTTGGTCTCATACCACCAAGTCCCGATCCTAAATAGACATTTCGAACTCCCCATGGCAATGTTGGTCCTAATGCAATTTGTACAAACGCCTTGATATTTGACATATCACGAAGCTTCAGCCACGCATGTCTCTGTTTTTGAATTTCTTTATAAGAGTTGATTCCAAATTCCAGTCCATTGTTTTCTGCCTTAGCTTCGTCGTTGAGGACAACAACATGCCCCAAGATGTATAAACCCCCTTTCTTCAAATGATTGCAAAAACCAATTAAATTCCATGATGTTCTAGGGTCATCACATAATAAGAGAATCTGAGGTCTCCAATATTTAACACTCATCTGCAATTTTAATCTTAACAAATATTTCCTTACTTGATGATAAATTAACAATTGAGATATATCACCAAATTTCAGAGGAGGTGTAAGGTAGTGAATTATAATAATTAAAAGCATCAAAAACACTATAATTAAGGAAGCAGAAATTCCATCAACAATGAACATAGCAAATGTCGATGTTAAGCAACCTGTAAGTGCTGTTCTAGAGCTGAAATATTTAAACGAAGGTCTAAAATTTGGTGCAGAACCAACTCGTAATAAAAAGCAAGCCAAATTTGTGACAATAAACGTCATCAAAAATGCCATAGTAATAAATGTAGCAATTTGATTGATGTCAGCAAATAAAAACGTTTGGGCGATACACCATGTTGCTAAAACACTTAAGGATTCACCTATTTTCCTCTCCTTCGCAGACATTTTCGATACAGTAAATGCCGATAAACCTGGAATGATTTTATCATCAGCAATAGCAGATAGCATGGTAGCAGCACCCACTATCCCCATGATTGCAGAGAAAAGAGACGTAGATATTTCCCCTAATAGCACAACAACTTTGTGCATGTTAACAGTTTGGATCACTTTAATATCCTGATAAAAAAGCTCTCTTGATATAGTAGAGCCCAAACTAGCTATAACCAAAGAATAAAAGGTAAACGTAAGTAACAGCCCTTTCAAAGTTCCTTGCGGAATTGACTTTGATGGGTTTGCAAGCTCACCCGACATTGAAGCACCTGCAAATATACCTGCAGTCGAAGGAAAAAAAATTCCAAATAAATTTTTGAATGATTCCTTCTCTCCAGGTGCTAAGACTGAACCAGCAGCTCCACTTGTAAAATGTGGCCACAAGTTTTGCTTAACGGTCGACCAAGAAAATCCCGTGTATGCTAGATTTTGGTGTGGAGGCGGTAAAGGGTTAAATGGCTTCACAAAAAGAGCTGATACTGGGATCGATAACGTGCTCAATGATAAAATAATGAACAAGTAAAATGCTGTTCTAGAAACTAATTTAGCACCGACTAATGCCACCCCTGTGCAGCAGGCTAGCACTATTGAACAATAAAGTGCCTGCCAAAAATATCCGACTGGTAATATTTGGAGAATATCACCATTATGCTCGCCAAAGTTGACTAGAATGGGTTCTATGAGACCCACAACATTTAAAGATGCATTTAAAATTTGGCCTATACAAAATATTACTCCAATTGCACCGCCAAATTCGGGCCCTAACGACCTAGATATCATATAATACGCACCTCCTCCCTTGACCGTACCATTCGTAGAAATTGCGCTGATCGACATTACCGTAAGAATATCTATCGTGTATGACATAATTAATAACAAGAATGTTCCCATAATACCCATTTGTCCAATAATAAATCCAAATCTCAAAAACATCAAAATGGAAAGCTCATTCAAAGCCGTTGGTAAGAATACCCCTTCGAACGTCCCTAATTTGGGCCTCTTTTCAACAACCTTTTCATCCTCCGATGCTATCTCCACACCTATCTTTGTACTCTTATGCACCGGTAACAATGTTGATGTTTCTGTAGCATTCCCAGATCTGCTCCATCCCAGACTCCGACTGGGCATATTTAATATTGTAGTAACACTATCTTCTTGACGCTATCAATAATTTCTTCTTGGGCATTTCTTTATCAGTCGTTCGATATCATTGCCAGATCAATACTGCATACACGACTTGATACGTCTAACTATCTAAGAAGCCTACAAGTTTGTCTTAAGTCGTTTAATGCCAGCTGCAACACATCAATATATTGTACCATGAGCCTACATTCCTCTAAATCATTTGAAAACTAGTTTTCATTAATACGTAGGCTTTTGGCGTCCCGCAAAATATCGATTTTCATGCCAACTCCGTGTGAGTCTAATTGTACATTACTTCTACCGTGTTTCAGAAACCCAAGACGTCAGAGGATACAGGAAGATGTAACTGACCCATCCGATGGTCGTCGAGGATATCTCTAGCATATTTATATACGTTTTCCATATATTGATTTATTAAAAGAAATATGATCAGGTGATATACAGTCTGAAAAATTTTCGGATCCTAAGCTACACTATACTCAAATTTATGAGAAACTTATAATCTGGTGGCAACATAAAGAAGTGATATTTACGGCCAAAAGTATTAAAAACGTACACAATGTTTAGATTACTTTCTGCTAATACACAGCAGACGCTTAGGCCTGCTATTTTACTGAAAGTTAGGAGCAATAAAGCTAATATAAGTCTCCCATCGAGTAGCATACAAGTGAATCCACCATCTCCGGCACAATATAATTTAACATGTCAATTTACGAGACAGAATTCTAGTGCTTCGAGTCAGAAGACTAAGAGTTCTAAGGTCGACGCTTTTGTCAACAAGGCACAAAGAGATCCGGTATTGCGTGAAGCACTCGATAGTGAGTCGAATTCAAAGTTGAACTATTTCAAAGAACAGCTTTCATTGGCATTCCAATACAGAAGCGCAAGAGATCGTGATAGCCAAAGAGCATTTGTCGCGACTGTGGATAACCTTTTCAAGGCATTTGAAGACGAAAGCTTGCGTTCGTCTTATTCTTCTAGAGATTTGTACAGTTATACCCAAATTTTGAATTTTTCAGTTTATCACAATAGAACTAATAGGTTGTCTAGTTCAAGAAACAGAGATAGTGACCAGTATCAGAATGAGAACTTGCATGATGAAGTGTTGATTAAGTCTGCGGTCTTGAATTTAAGTGAAACCATTATCAGCGGCGAATTCGACAAGATTTTGAATGCAAATATTTTGCTGTATTTGTTTTACTCCATGAAACAATTCCAGTTGTATCCAGAAATGCTTAACTTATGGGAAAACGGTGTGAATGATGGCGAAACTGGGAAATTATATTTGAACGAAAAGATTTTGGCTGTTATCTTGCCAATTGCTTATGAACAAAAGAGATTCTCATACGAAGAGATTTTACATATCTATGAATTGAATACTAAGGAACTTTCAACGGTGCAACACGAGTTGTTATGTTCAATCGGAAAAATAGCTATTAGTTCTGGCGACTACTCTCGTGGATTGGACTCATTGGAAGCTTTATTGCAATTATACGAATCGAAACAACAAAGTACGCAACACGTATTAGCCTCTTTGGGTGAATTACATTTGAACTTTATTGGATCGTGCAAAGATATAAAAATTTCGAAACACTTTTTTGATAAGGTTGTTCAATATGACTTGCCATATTACGTTTGTTTGAAGGTTCCTTATATCCAATCGTTGTTGCAGAATTGCTTTGAGCTTAATGAATCGCTTGATAATATAATCTATTTCTGGAAGTCTACTATCACCCATTATAGTAATGAAAAGAACTCGGCTGGATTAAACTCCCGTTATTCTATCTTAAATAATACTTTTTTCACGATATTTTTCAAGATCTACCCAACCTTGAATGCGGAATCCTTCAATAAATTGAGAGAAGTTATTGCTTTGTATGCGGAAATTAAGCCAGTTGATGAAGTCTTCTTGAATACAATCATTGGGAATTATTCTTGGGGTGATAAGAATGTTTTGGAACAATTAATCGAAAATTATTCGATCTATAATGTCAAACGTACTCCTGTCTCTTATCGTATTTGTTTGAAAAAGACTGGTGAGTTGCCGCAATATACTAATGAAGACATCTTGATTAAATGGAATGATTCGTTGCAACATTTAGATCAAAATGGGTTTAACTATATTCCGATTGCGGATTGGGCTGCATTGCGTGATGCTACAATATTATCAGATAGCGGATCTGACAGAAAGGATTTCTATTTGGCTGTAGCCAATCAATATAAGGATTATATTCAAGACCAAAGATCTTGCATAAGATTTGTCAAATATTGGTTAAAAAAGAGAGAACATTTAAAATCATTCTCTACCCTAACTTTTGGTTCGGACTCAGACTTTTCAAATGAAGTAGATATTGTTGTACCCCAATTTCGCCATTTGAAGCCTAACATTAATTACCAAAAAATTTCATCGAAAATTATCGGAAAATAGGATTAACATAGGAAAGCGATTCCGATTGTATATATATAACGCTTTTTGTAAATAGAATAGACTTGACTTAAAAGGTCGCAATACAATATAATGTAATAATTGCTAATAACATCGGTAATACTATCTATAACATCCATCCTAAGTGTATAATCTAAACATTAGCCCCATAACCGCTAATTCATATATTTTTGTGGATTCGCATAATCGAATATCGAATCATTAACCTATTTGTTAGCAGAGGAGGTAATATATAATGGGATCTTGTTTTTCAAAATCCGATAAGGAGCCAGTCGGTACTAAGCACACAACAGGTAATAGTAGGTTCTCTCGCAATGAACAAAAGTTAGGAGGTAATACTGAGTCGGATACACCTGGAAACGGGAACCAAATAATAAACGAGAAATATAAAAATAACACTAATAGAAATGTACAAGGGTCAAATACTCGGAATCATGGTAAAACATTAGGTGGAGAGGAAGCGAATGAAAAGAACCCCAATACCAAAGAAGCAGCAGCAAAGGCTGCTGAATTGAGGTACAACAAACAGAGACAACTGTTGAAAGAAAGTCAAGATAAGTTGAAGACCATGTCAAAGAAGTCAAAACAAGAAAAGGGCTTACATAGTTAAAAAGAGGATATACAATTAGGCGTAATTGAAAATTTATATTTAGCATATTTAATTCACTTCGTATCTTAAATTAGCTGAAAATCAAAAAAGCGCTAAATTTGATTAGATCTCTATTTTTATATCTAAGTTTAAAAGTGAACAGGAAGCAAAGCATATATTGCATACCCTATCTATGAAAGCGTTTTTCAATAGTAGTACTTCCAGAAATTCCTTTTTCAAACAGGAACAAGAAAGGATAGAGTCGATAATTAAAGAACCTTTACTTGAATATGTCCTTCAAGATTTGCCTCATTTACAAACTACAAAAGAACAGCAAGACGATATCTGGGAAATGATAGCTATTAAACTAAATACTGATCAGTTTCAATCAACATTGACATCTACAGACAATAACAGCAAGGAAGTGGATGAAATTGCCACGCTTAACGGACCGTATATCAAGGACGTATATATCAAGCTCATGGATGATTTCATGCAGCGGGTTTATTCTATAAATCGATATAAGCAAGTATACAAGTCTGAATATACTAGACCCCCAGACGGTGGACCAGCTCCAATTGGTTATGCAGCATTCTCCTTGCCCATAAGAGAGATTTTGACGGAGAGGATAGATAAGCTATTATGTGAACTATTTTACTTGAAAGGGTACGATGTCGAAATCATGGCTAAACTAAGCAAGGAAAGGTTCGAAGAGCAGCAACGAAATGAATATAAGAATAAGCTGTCTGTTGCCAATAATTTAAATCAAGATCAAGAAGCGCATAAAGTAAGTCTAGATAATACCTCCGCCGATGATGATAAGGAGAAGACCCACAAAGCGTTAGAGCAGATGAAGGAGCAACTGGGAAAGCTGAAACTAGATTTTTACGAAAAGGAATTCATCAAGAAAAATAAGAAACTCGACCAATTAAATAATGAAAATAAACGTTTATTGGAATTGAACCATGAATTGGTAATGGAGTTACAAAATTTAAGAGAGTAGTCTTGATATAATCGTCTGACAGCATCATATTCACTTTAAACACTACAATTTCAAAGATCCCTCGCCTAGGAAATTCAATACCAAGACAATTCTTTATGCTCTTCTCGGGCGTAAAAATTCCGAATTCTTCAATATAATCATATCCCATGAACTATCACAGTATCATATCATTTATAGAACCCCATTATAATATCTTTTCATACCCAATGTACATCGCCATATAGTGTTTTATAGTAGCTATTTAGCTTATTGTGTTCCTGTATATAAGTACTATATTGAAAATTGTATCTTCATCAAAAAAAGTACCAAAAAGACCGTGAACCATAACATAATCAGTTACATAGACCTGATTCCTAGACTATTATGGATCCAAGTTCCAAAGTTCCACTTTCTCATACTTTGTGGTCGCCCCATGATACAGTCAAAGATGCCGCAGAATCATTAGGTATAAATTTACCCGAGGAGGCAGCTAAGAACCTCGCTATGGATGTTGAATATAGAATACATGAAATCCTTGAAACAGCTATCAAATTTATGAGACATTCGAAAAGAAAGCTCTTGATGACTAGTGACATCAATCATGCCTTAAAGATATTGAATATCGAACCATTATATGGATATGACAACTCTCAGCCATTATCGTTTAAAGAAGCTTTAGTAGGAGCTGGAGGCCAAACATTATATTATATAGACAATCATGAAATTGAGTTTGAGAAATTAATTAACCAGGAACTTCCAAGTGTCCCTAGGCAAACCACATTTACTGCTCATTGGCTAGCTATAGAGGGGGTCCAACCTATGATACCCCAAAATCCACTTCCGTCAGAAATCAAGAGTTTACCACCAATTATTAGGGGCGCAACCTCGTCGATATTAGGTAACGATATATTAAACTCGGGCTTCTCTAATGAAAACGCAGTCAAAGATACTCCTAATGGGGCTGATGCGGGGGCTAAAAATAAGAAATTAACAGAAAAGGAGGTGGAAGTTAAGCCTTTAGTCAAGCATGTCTTGTCCAAGGAACTTAAGTTATATTTCGACAAGGTAGTCGAAGTCCTTATATCGACTGATCCTGAAAAAGAAAGCTTGAAGTATGCAGCAATAAATTCCTTAAAGAATGATCCTGGTTTACATCAGCTTGTTCCTTATTTTATACAGTTTGTTGCTGAGCAAATTACAAATCAATTAAGAAATATCGATATTTTGTCTACAATGCTAGAAGTTATTTCTGCACTTGCGGATAATAAGACTATATTCTTGGATCCATACGTACATGCATTGATGCCATGTATATTGACATTATTATTAGCTAAGAGAATTGGTCCAATAATTAAGGATAATAGTTCTAATGAGGTTTTGAAAAATCAATTAGCCGTCAGAGAATTTGCTGCAATCTTGCTTGAGCATATAATAAAAGTCTACGGTTCGTCATATTCAACTCTTAAGCCAAGGGTCACTAGAACTTTATTACGTGCTTTATTAGACTCATCAAAACCAATTGGAACTCACTACGGGGCTTTGTTAGGATTAAAAAATATGGGTAATGAAGTTGTAAAATTAGTCTTGATTGGAAACTTGAAGATGTGGTGTAAATTGGTAGTTGATGAGGGTAATAAGAACGATTCTGAAAAGGAAATATTATTAAATACTTCGTTGGATATTTTGAGGAATTTGCGTATTGATCTCGACAAAGCAGATGATATGGAAGTTGATGATACTGACTTATCGGATGAAATTAAAGATAAATTAAAGGATAGACTTGGTGATACGCTAGCAGATTTGGTTCTTGAGCAACCTGATGTGAAATCGATTGTAAGAGGTCTCTTTTTCGGAGAAATTAATATTTGATTCTTATATTAAATTTGAAGATATATTATCCTTTCTATGTACTTATGTATGCGCTTATGTATTATTATTCAATTCATTTTAATTTTCTGTAAGTTTTGAATGCTTTTGTGTGGTTGAGCTATTATAGGAGGGTGGCGGTTTCATTGGTCTTTCATAATGAATCAATATCTTCCTTAAATGCTTGGTCCTGATTATTTATATTTGATATCATGTCGCCGTCATCAGTTATATCTGTAGTTGTATGTTTCATGTTAGTTGATATCGGTCTCTTTCTTTTCGTGCTACTTCTCTTGAATATAGAAGTTGAATCGTTCGTATTTGCTTCCTTTAATAAAGTGGAAACTGGGGAGCCGTTCAAAGTGGTATCAAAAAAAGCTGATTCTTGAAACGAAATTGGGTCTCCAGGCTTTTTTCTTTTCCTACTCAGTTCTTCTTGAAATGGTGAGGATTTGATATCTACTGCGGACCCTATGCGATTGAATGGTGAACTCGCAACGACTTCCGCTGTTGACTGATCTCTTTTCGGCGCCGTAGTTGTACTCACTGGAGAAGAATTGATGGCCATATCCACAGGTGGTGCCAATGACGCACTTACCAATCTATCGCTCAAAGACGGTCTTTCCTTTACTGTAGAGCATGGAATTGTTGTTTCATTATATGAAGCAGCTATCGTCGGGCGAGAAAATTGGTCCACTGGCGTTCTTGCAATCGTTGTCTTTTGATATCGATTAGGATGGGTCGGTGTAGTGATCTCAGACGGTATACCTGCGATAACCGCTTCCGGTTTCTTCTTTGCCGGTGTAGCTTCAACTTGAGAAAATGCCGCTTGTGGGTTATTTAATATAATATCTGGCTGTGATTTAAGCTTTTTTGCATTCCCGAAAATAATTTGCCTTCTACTCCCAGAATCTGATTTTTCTGAAAGACTTCTAGATAAAGTAGACGGTTTTTCTATATTATCACGATTCGATTCACTGAAGGATTTCAAATTCAGAGACATATCAACTTGTCGCTTTTGTAAATTTTTGGATGATAAGGTTGATTTAGATCTTTTAAGCGAAAATGCAGGCAATAAATCATACTTCAGCCCAATTGTTGAAGAAGATTTTTTAAGAAATGGGACTTGCTTCGGGTCTATATGAACTTTTGCGAATTTTGAAGTACGACTGGCTTGTGTATTAGAAGTACTGCCCTTCCCATTAGTTATCTCATTTATCTCATTTAAATTCAACTGCTTCTGTGTATTCTGCCTATTCGGCTTGGAATTCAATTTTAAACTCAACCCCTTTACCCTCTCAATAATATATTTAATTGTCAACGGTAATCTCTGACGAAAATATGGAATTAGAACATACGCCAAAAACCCAAAAGAACTTTCATCTTTATCGCCTGTAGACCTATCCAACAAAGTATCCCAAAGGCCCATCCTATCGAGTAATGTGTTTAATGTTTCATATACTATGAATTCATTTATCTCTGTTGATGCTGGCTGCGAAACAATATGCTTACCTTGAATATCAACACCCATCCCCAAGAAAGTAGGTACAATTTTTTTAGACGTGATTGACTTCTTACGTACCAAAGATTTCTTTTTCTGTTTTGTCATTTGTTTCTCCTCCTTTTCTTGTCTTTTCAAGTTCATAGCTAGAAAGTCACTTTCCACTACTTGCCAACAATCAAGCAATTCTAATAAGATTAAAATCTGCAACTGAGCTTCTCTGACTTTAAGATCAAGAGCAAATGATAAGTTGCTATCATCGGAAGAATGTACCTGCTTTTCCTGGTTAGCATTGGTGTTAGTATCATTCATATCATTTTGTTGATTATTCTCTGTTGCCGTTAGTTTAACGAACAAATCATGGTTTTTATTCAAAAATTCTTTTTGATTCTGGGTCTCATATTTTTTTCTCATATCAAAATCACCGCTTCCAATTTTACTAACATCAAGAGTTTTCAATATTCCATACTTTCCATCGTGCCTGTCATCTAATTCCTTGACTGACAAATGCAAGCTTGATAAATGTTTCTTCACAGCACTATTATCATTACCACATAAATTTTTGAAACGGCTTATTGTAGTTTTGGGAAAATAACTCAAAGGTGTATTCAATGAATATAATATACTGTAATATCTTGAATACAAGAATCTCACTGGATCTGTCTGTGATTGAGGAGAATGATCCGACATCTTAGGCAAATCTTCAGCAGTTATACTAGTAATAGGAGGCTTCATTGTAAAGTTATCCACTATTGGCGTTTTCACTTCCAGCTTATCAAGTCGCTCTAGATTGAAGTTCCACCCCGATATGAAATCATCTTTATTTCTATAGATAGGAATTCTTCCTTGCACCTTCGAATCGATGTCTTTAGACTTAATGTCTTTTGGTACTTGAATCATACCATAATACCTATCATGGATATTATATATAACCCCAATCTTCCAATCTTTGTCTGTAATTCTTTCTTGTATTTTCACATAGAAAAAATTCGAAAACAAGGAACGCAATAATTCATATACATTGTCTTGCAATTTGAAAATTAGCTGGTTGTTGTAGAAGTTTTCAGGTAGATTGTCAAGAAGTATACTATCAATTTTCAGTAACACGGTTATCGTGTTAGGGCATGATGTTGACAATGCCAGTTGAACATCAAACGTAAATGGAAGCTTAACCCTAGGTACTTTGGGATTATCTTCGCTCATGAACCCGTCTATGTGTCAATGATACATTTATCGTACAAACTAATTTATTCAGATTGATAGACTAGTCCCAGTTTAAAGACCAATTTATGAATTCGTACATAATTGGACGTGTCGCATCTCTTCTAAATTTTTATATTCATGAACACAATTTTTATTCTCTATATATCTAACCATACATCCTCTACAATATCTGTAATTGTCGGTCTACTTTTTATATCTCTGACCAAAATCTTTTTAATCAATTCCAAGGAGTTTTCACTGACCACATAGGGAATTCGCAAATCACCTTCCATAATTTCATCAACATTATAGAAAGGGTTCTCTTGATAAAGCATAGTATATAACAAAATCCCTAAAGCCCATATGTCCTGAGGCTTACCTTCATATTTTTCACCACGCAATACTTCAGGTGATGCATAATCAATAGTACCAACAAAAACATCAAATGGGCCCAGCTTCGTATAACCAGCACTACCGAAATCGATCAATTTTACGACACCGTTTTCATCAACAATTACATTCTCATCTTTAATATCCCGATGTACTATGCCATGTTTATGCAAATGATAAATTGCCAGTACTATTTGTTTGAAAATAAATCGGCATTCACGCTCACTCAAATCCTTTCTAATTTCGATGAAGTCAAATAAATCAATAGCGGGAGGATCGCCAAATAATGGAGTTTCAAGATAATAGTATTTAGAATCTTCGAAGAAATCAATAATTCTCATGATATTTACATGAGGTTCGTTATTCAAAAATGCCATTATTTGAATTTCAGAACAAATTGTACCTAATTTCCTGTCTCTGACCCATGTATCAACCAAAATTCTTTCCTTGTCTATACATTTAATAATTATTGTATAAACTGGGTCTTGTTTGTGCTGAGCAAGCACTACTTTACCGTAAGCACCTTCACCCAATTCTTTAAGTACCTTGAATTCAGAAAATTTCTTGGTTCTTCTCGTCGCTCCTATAACTGTTGGCCAATGTGTCGAATTTTTAATTTTATTTTCAAGCATTTCATCTTCAACCTTCAATATTTCTTCTTCTGAATATTTGCGATATGTTTCATTTGAAATAATGGCATTTGAATTTGTTCCTTCATTATCATTATCATTATATATTGTTGTTGCAATAGTATCTGGGCTCATTGTGGCTGATTCTGATGTTGATTTTCTAGATACATATGAACCTGTCGAATCAGTATTTGAGGTCATTCTCTTTCTTTTCAGTGTTCCTCTATTACCATTATCTAAGTCCATCGCTTTTTCCAAATCCTTATTCATATGACTTATAGGGATTGCAAATGTATTTGATTTTGGTCGCCTTGTACTAGTCTCTCTACTTATATCGCCACTACCGGGAGTAAATTCTAAGATTTCCAGATCATCATGAGGGAATAATTTCAACTGTGACGGAAGATTTACTTCATTCATTCTATAACCACTCAGCAGCCTCATTTTAACTCTTTCTTTATCATTCATCAGTTTAATCGATAGTGAAGAAGTACTTGAATTTAGTTTCTCCACTTCCTTCGGCATATTAGAATCTTTTGTCCCTATCAGCCTTGAATAAGTGATCCATACGACAAATGCTTCACTTGAGGAAGCTCTTAATTGTACATCAACCCAAATAGACTTACCGTCTCTATGCATACCTCTTATACCTTGAGAACTAAAGAACAACGATTCTTCACTTTCTTCTTTATAGTTTGAATGCCTACGTATAGCATCAAACTTTCTAAAGAAATGTTCCGGTAACACAAGGCCAGGAACTATGTCTAACGAATCTCCACAATTCTTTAAACCGATGTTCAAAATTTCTGTAAAATCGGGAATTAAATTATTAATTGATTTATTTTTCAAATAAATTAAGGATTTACCGAATAAATTTTTTGCAATAGCGTTGTTGCAGGAAATAATATTGTACGATGATGAATCTATGACAAACATACCACCGATATATGGTAAGGAGTGTATCTTCAACTTAACTTCATCCTTGTCATCGCTTAGTTCCAAGGGATATGAAGTTACGGCGCAAGGAATGTTTTCATCTATATTCAATTGCAATGTATAATACCTCGTTTTATTGATTTTCTCGCTATCGATTATGTCATGAGATAAATATTCGTCTATTAAGTCATCCTCTTTATTTTCGTCTCTATCACTTAAATCCGAACCCATGGACTCACTGATATCAGATAAAGCCTTCATTGTACCAGTATCTACATTTCTCATCAATTTACCAGCAACTTCATTAATAGAATCAACTTTGTAAGCCTCATCTTTACCCTTATCAGACAGAATTACAACATCGAATGCGTCACAAGGAATTTGTTCAAACGTACAAAATATAAGATTTCCTCTCTTCTTGGCCCAAACTGAAGTCCAAGCGAAATCCTTGTCCCCAGGTCTCATGATAGCGACAATTTCACCAGCAAACATAATGTCACGCATATCACGACCGTTATTTCCTTGTTCATGCTTCGTATCGGTTAAAATATTGTCTGCCATCGATTTTGTCAATTTATCTGCCACGAATTCTCTAAACTGAGGAGCTATTAAGTCCATCAAGTTCAATGACTTTATCATATTTTTCAGAATCCCAAACATTAATAGCGCTAAATCATTCGCCGCTTTAACGGACCATGGACTATCTGTTTCGACCGTGAAAATGGATTGAGGTAAAGCGTGTTTCCCCAGGGAAATAGAATGAAACGGCCTTGCATTACTATTTGCCGCGCTGCCTGTAGTTGGGGTGGATGGGACTTTACTTAATGAGCTTAGAGACGCAGATGATGCACTAAATTGTGGAGCGACTAAACTATACTGGTCTCCTAATAACGAAGACGAATTTTCAACGAATGGAGTTGCCAATGCATATATCAATTTATTTTTCAAAAGACTCTTTTTCAACTTCAGATCATCTTTAGCGGTAGCTTGTGACAAATCGTGCAACGCAGAAGTATCAAAACTTTGCTCTGTCAAAGCTTCATTATCGTTCTCTAATAGGGTAATAATATCTTTAAAATCGTCATTAATTATAGGATCTTTTCTAGCGCTCGATTTTATATGATTGGCTGCTCCTTGAGCAGCATCAACTTTTGTAGCATAAATTTGATTTACCGGCAAGCTGTCTGACCTTTTCAAAGATGGCCTAAATAATTCCGATAGGGCTGCGGATGATGCATTCGACTGAATTTTATATTTGTCGCTATTGTTAAAAAATTCTGAACTATTACTAGCCTGTGGATTACTGTATATTCTATTTCCAAAATTTGGAATCTTTGGCTTTTCAAGTTTAGATGACGCCTTTCCAAATTGGTTATCTGTCCCTAGGTTCATGAATTTAAGTAAGCCAGGCCTATCTTTTAAGATCTCTAACGATCTTTTCAATACATTCAATCTCAATGCTAACGAATTGGGGGATAAATGAGCGTATGAATATGCATGGGTCGATTCAATGGGGAATCTTAATATATCATTAATGCTATTAAATTGTTCTTTGTTTGGTAATAAGACCGTTGCCTCCGCTGTGGATGTGCTAGGACTCCGTAACTGGATATAGCCTTGGTCTGCATCTATAACTAGATTTTGCTTATTATTGTTGCCATGTGGCTTATTCAAAGTCTTATCTTGTCTTTTAGTAATCTTTAGATCACTTTCGTCGCCTTCAATGTTTTCC
Organism: Debaryomyces tyrocola; assembly: GCA_900006135.1. Taxonomy (NCBI): domain Eukaryota; kingdom Fungi; phylum Ascomycota; class Pichiomycetes; order Serinales; family Debaryomycetaceae; genus Debaryomyces; species Debaryomyces tyrocola. The sequence goes on from LN874551.1 coordinate 1,187,974, forward strand.
AGTCCTCTATCATTTTCAAAGGATATTTCATCGTCATTCACGTAAAACGTAGGGTGGTTCTTTTTGGTGTCGGAATTCGTCCTATTTGTCATAATAAAATGGTCTTTTGCGACTGATTCCGCAACACCAATTATTCAAGAGTAATTTGCTACTTGATCAAGTATAACCGCTTGTAATTATAAGTTTTCAATAGATAATCACAACCCATTATTTACCACTCCCAAGTGGAAGCAGAAAATTACCAGTATCTCGGTCATGTGACTTTCGATTATCAGATTGACTACAATAGCTATGGATACGTACAATATCTCCAAGCATTTGCCGTGATTAGAGAAGTAGGTGGCATGGATTAATGCTTCTTGAGAGGCATTTCATCTATTGACTCAAGTAGATGAAAATAAAAAAGATTCTGAGTCCTTAAAATTTGCGTTTTAAGCTCATGCGCCATATCAGTATACCAAGTGAAAACTGCTCTTAGGCGTACAGGTAAGTTCCAAAAAAATATTAGTTGACGTAATATATATTACTTTACATATAGTTCATTATATCTCTAACTCAAAGCGTAAAATCTTGTATTCTTTCATCAAGATCGACAACTCCATCTATAGTCAAGCTATTTGAAGTTGATCTAGTACCTAAATTGAAATATGATTGGTTAGGTGTACCACCCAATCCTTCGACAGAGACGGGTCTATTAGCTGACAATTGAGGAGTTGCAATAGTAGATCCTGGAGTGGATGCTGGGGTTGCAGATGCAGATGTCTCGGTGTATGTAGGTGGACTAAATGCCCTGATATCTTCATAAGTAGGAGGTACCTCGTCATCCCATGCAATACCCAAGCCTGACCGTTCTGTTAAAGTTACTTTAAATTGCATTCTTAAAACTCTTGCAGCACCTGTAGTTACTCCTGGTTGAATTTGTCCCAATGTATTAGACTTTTGTTTATTCAGCGTGGAATTTGCTTTCTGTTTACTAGCAGGGGAATTGGACGATACTGGACTTAAAGACGACGAAACATTTTTCAGGTTATTCGATTTCTTTTCTGATGAATGTGGAACTACTTCTTCTGCCACTATTACCTCAACAATTAAGGTATGATTTACATATATTCCCAATGTCGGATCATCTATATCACAAGATATATTTGCACCATTCCTTAAACCCTCTTGTACCTCGTCAATTTTGGGATCATCACTGGATCTTTTCATTATATGTCTATTCAACCCTGTTGAAAAATCAAAAGCATCAATGTCTGTTACTAATTCGATATTTCCACGGCCACTGAAATCTGACTTCCATCCGGATTTAATTTCACCATAAGTAGCCGTTCGAATTTCGTCTAAATACAAGCTCTCTGTGTCTTCCAGAGATTCTGGACGGCTATTGCGATAATCATCCTGAATAACATTCTGGTTGTATCCAGGCGTGATATCCGATGGTAAAAATGACGCTTCATTGCTATCATTGTTCGATCTTCGAGGGGCTGGTGATAAAAATTCCTCGATTAGATTTTCATTTGTATGAGATGAATTCGTAACATTGTTCTCTTGGTCCTCTAGTGCATCACTTTCTGTGACCAATGGGGCTCCGTTGATTCCTTCTATATGGTTATTCGAAGCATGAAATGAACTATTGGTTTGAGCACTTGGGCAAGTGGAGAGAAACATGTTTGTTTGAATGGTACTATGGTGAAGGTTAGCCGCTTTATTAGGCCCTTGTCCGGGGTTTGTGTTATGTGTGCCACCTGGAGTAGTTTTCGACCTAAGTTCTTTGGTTGTCTCTGTTTTACGTTGTGATTCTTCAATTTGTTTCAATTTACCCTCGTGTTTTTTGCATGTTGTCGCCTTTACCTTGGTGTGTTCTTCAATTCTCCAGGCCAATTTACGCATTCTCCAACGTCTATCATTGTTTATGTTTACAATATTATCCAACCTTAACTGTAATGAAAAATTTGATTTAGGATAAATCACATTAGGTAGAATCACACTTGCAGTTGCCTCTGTAGGCGGAAATACTCTCAAAGAATTGCGCTCTGGACCTCTAAGAATCAGCCTCGCTATATTTAAAGGTAAAACAACTTTAACTTCTTTCGAAATGTTAGGTCTCTTTGCAGTAGCAATTAAGCCATATTTAATAAACGAATTGGCATAAGTGGATCCCAATTTTGAAGATGCTGGTAAAGATCCTGGTAATAAATGCGAAAATGGGTAGGCATGGGTTCCAGCAGAAAATGAAGATCTAGAAATAAGTACGTCCCATTTTGCAATCACATTCTTCTTTGTACAGCAATCTTTGCAACTTACCACCGAAGTCGAAGGAATTAAAAATGGTTTAGTATATTTCACGGTCTGGATTAACGATAGCGTAATGCTTTCTATTTCTACCTCATCGCTATGAGAATACGCTGACGTTGTTGACGAATGCGACGACACCAGTGCCAAATCTAGATTTTTCTGGCTCCTAGTATCTTTTATATCTATATTAAGCAAGCCAGAAATAATCGAACCACTAGAGTCTTGCGGTTGGCCGTACAATATTACCGGTGGGGATTCTAATGCAATTGATAACGTCAACGTATGATGCGTTCCGCTGCTCTTGGAAGACAACGATCCATTCAGACTGAGTGTATGTTTTAATGATGGTTCTTCGTTTAGTTTTTCAGTATTATGGTGCAAAACACGAGAAAGTATTGCCATTTGAATAAACACTCTATAATATTAACAACTTCTCGATTATATAATTCAAACCTATAACGACCTCTTTATACCTAGCTAAAAACAAAACAATAACCAATGATATTAATGCTATCAATCAGTATCTATATAACAATTTTAATGATACTTCTATTAGTTATGTCTTGTGAATACAAATGTCAAAAGTCTTCCCTCTGAGATATTTTGACAGTTCGTAAATAAATTTTGTAGTGCAAAATCGTTAATTATGACGTTCCTACTTCTAGTAAACAATTTATCCGTTTCAGACTATGGACGACGACACTTCTATATCGTTAATTATGTCGCTATGTTATTCTTGTATCCAATTCAAAAGATAGGGTTAACGTAATTATCGATGGATCTGTTATCAATATTTATAACCGGTCAGACGTTCGGAAATGAGACATTCCGGATTTTGAATCTTATAAGCACAGTCGATACGCAATGAAAATATAGACAATCTTATTTCGTAAATAACATGTCACAACAATACTTTGTGATTGATAATGGCAGTTATAATATCAAAGCTGGATTCAGTAATCAGGATGCTCCGATAAAACATCAAAATGCGTTGAGCAAGGCGAGAGATGGCCTTATTTATGTGGGAAACGAATATTTGGTCCAGACGAATAATTATTCTGGAATGATATTCAAAAGGCCGTACGACCATGGCCATTTAATATCGTGGGAGACAGAGAAGGCTGTTTGGGATTACACGTTTAATAAGGCGTCGCCGAATCAAGAATTGGATGCATCCATCACACATTTGACATTAACAGAAACTCCATTTCAATTACCTCAGTTATCGATGAATACCGACCAAATTGTATTCGAAGAGTATGGCTTCAATGAGTACTATAGATGCGCTCCGGCGTCTTTGGTTCCTTGGCTGAACTTGGGTTCGTCTGAAGGTAAGAATAATGATTTTACTCTAGTGGTGGATTCTGGCTACAGTGGTACGTGGATTGTGCCGATAATATATCAAAACGTATACTGGAAAGGAGTTAAGAAATTACCAATAGGTGGTGCTGCACTCAATGGATTGCTTCGAGAAATAATATCGTTTCGTCATTACGATATAGCTGACGAACCTATCCTTATTAATACTATTAAAGAGAAAACTTGTTTTATGGCTACCGATTTTGATGAGTCCTTAGCAAATAGGAAGAAGTATAGATGTGAATTCATTTTACCGGATTTCAAAACGACTACTACTGGTTTTGTTAAGACTAAAGATACTCCTATCGACGCCACTAGTGATGTTCAATCACTTTCGCTTATAGACGAGAGGTTCACTATACCAGAATCATTTTATCATCCTGAAATAATATTCGACAATACTACTTCGAGTACGTCTACAATTCAAAATGCATCATTCAAGAATATAACCGATTTGGTGGTTGAGTGTATTATGAGCTGTCCTAAAGTGACTCAGCCATTGCTACTGGGAAATATAATTACTGTAGGGGGCAATACTAACTTGCCTGGATTCACAGACCGTTTGAGACATGAATTAGTTAAAGAATTACCTATAGACTGGCATGTGCAAGTGAAAGAGACAGAACATAATCCAGATGAGGCAAGTTGGTTTGGAGGTGCTCAGTTGACCAATGATGAAATTATTAACAAGGTAAGCATATCTAAAAAGGATTACTTTGAGCATGGATCTAACTGGTGTCAAAAACAATTCGGTTTCAAAAATTTATAGCTATTTTATATAGTTTTATAATGTATATATAAATGTTTAATTAATTAATCTCGATTAAATGATTAAAAGTTAAGTACCTACTTAATATTAACCATCCATATCTAAACCAAACCATTTGGGAATAATGGCCATATGACATAGCTGCATAACTAACACTGAGCATATTCAAATCAGAGTATATCTTAATAGACTGGTTATTAGTTTTATTGCTAAAAAAGCTGACATTCACCTTAATCCTCAAAATATTACTTATTAACAATTTAGATAAGTGATCCACGAATAATTCCACGTTAGTCAATATGTTAAATGAATACTTCTCCAAAAAATTTAAACTTTTCAAAACATATAATTTACCATTACGTTCAGGTTTACTGTAATATGTTTGAAAAAACTTCTTGGTGCCATAATAAAGAGAAATGTGGTTAGGGTGTTTCGATACTCCATCTTCATCAAATGTAATTAATACCAATGGCTCCTTAGATTTCTTGCCAACCGTTTCTTCCAATGTCTTCTGAATGTCATTCACATCCCATTTTTCGTCCATACCATCTTTAAATCTATCAATTACCTTTATATCGCTCTCTCTAAGACCCAATATGCCTCCTGATTTAAACAATTCCTCTGTTCGTATACGGCCCATAGATTCATGAACCGCATCACCATTGGAAAAGCATATTAATTTTACTCTATTATTATACTCTTTTTTGTTTAATTCTATTAATGTTGGCGAAAAAAACATCACCTCATCGTCAGGATGTCCAATTATAAAGTATACATTAGCATCGTGTATTGGTAAAGGTGAAGGCGATGTTATGGAATTATAAGGACAAGCTTGATTCTCAGAATCATTGGGATGACTATATTTAGCTATAATTTGAGGTATAGTAGTCGATAAAATTAGCCAAAGCAAAAAGGATAAGCCAATTACTCTCAATACAAACCTCCATATTCTTACCAACATGACTATTGTTCAACTAGTTTGATGGAAGAAAGATTGAACTGGAACAAAAACAATCCTAGCCTACTTTTTCGAGACGTTCCATGCAGGTAATTATTGCGTGCATTTGATGTAGCTACAATTTTATATAACATCTACTAATTCCACAGGCACTTATTTCTTCTTCATGAATGTGTAGCCCGTTGTCCATACGATGTCAATTCTGGTTTTTTCTCTGTCCCAACCAAGCTCTGTTTCACATTCGCTAAGAAATAATTCCATTAAATTTTCCTTGTCACCAGTGACATCTTTATAGTTATGGAAACCACTGTAAGTATTGAGATAGTTTATAAAATCATAAATCAGCATATTCAGTTTTTCCAACTTAAGATCATCATCGGTCGGCTTAACATTTCCATCAAAGTCAGGAACATATGTTTGAATTTTGATGTCAGAATATAAGTCCTTAGGAATAGCTTCATTTACTTCAACGCAGAGGTTCTTAATAATATTTCTTCCTGGTTGTTCCCAATGTGGTCCTATAAATTTTGGATCGTCATAAACATATTTGCTGTAGATTTGGGATGCCTTTCTTAATATTTCCGTTTTTTCTCCTTTTGCGGGCCCTTGAAAATCAATGACTATTGGGTCCACGTAGTACCAGTAAGCCAACGTCCCTCCCTGCTTTAACAATGATGCACAACTTCTATAAAAGTTGTTGTAATCCTGAAACCAATGGATACACTGAGCAGCAACAATTAGGTCAATGCTATTGTATCCGATCTCCCTGGACCCCAGACTAACAAATGACTCTGCCGAACCTGTCTTGAATTTAATTCTTGATTTGTCTTTCACATTCATCTGCTCACATCTTTCGGGAATTAAAGATTCGGCTGTTTCAATCATCAGTGGAGAAACATCGATACCCGTAACATCATCGACGAAATTGAGCAATGAATATGTAGCTACTCCAGTTCCACAACCTAGGTCTAAGGATTTATTCAATGGAAGTCTGGACTCGTTACCTTCAGAAGCGTACTTACTCAATATCTGGTAGAAACTAACAGGATAATGAGGACGAAACGAATTATAATTAATTGTTTTAAAATTTACCTTCGAAAATGTAGCCATATTAAATTGAATATATTCTTGTTATTTTCTAGTAATTATAATTTCAGACCATAATTTGGGGAATTAATATATTTATATATTCTATGTCAATTCTTCTCCAGCTTTTAAAGATCTAAAAAATGACCTAAAGTTCGGACCCGGTCGGAGTCGAATTTTATATTACAGATTTCTAAATATCTAAACTACGACCATTCGAAGAAACTCGAATATTGGCCATCTGAAATTTTCAGGTCCAGATCTTCAATCTTTACCTGTGATGAGTCATCATATATTTGTGAAGCCTCATCCCCACTAGTGGGATTGCTCATATCCAAGAAGGGTACTAAACCTAGGGATCCATCGGCTGCAAATTCATTCATCATCAATTGACTATTCAAAGTAACCTTGAAAGGATCAAATTTCAATATGCTTTCAAGGTTTTCGTGGCCATCATCATTAAATAGACTTTTTCTATTGTTTTGTGATTCTTCTGGCCCTAAGGAACTGAAGTAGCCCCCATACTCTTGTTCTTGAAGTGAAATATCATCTTCGTTTTTTGTAACGTTAATGTTATTATTCTGAGGGACATTATTCTTATCGAACACAGTTGGCGAAGGAGTCTTCGAAGAAATATTCTTTGACCGTATAATGAAATTATTATTATAAGAATCAAACTGTGATACAGGTTCCCTTGCAACAGCCATTTTCGTTATAGGAACATCTGACGGATTTGGTTTCTTTTTCATATTCTGCGGAGTCTTATTACAACTTAAACCAAAAATACTTAATATTGCGAGCTCCAAAAGCTTGACAGAATTTTTCGTCAACCCTCCAGGTATTTCGTGATTGGTTTCCGCTGTTAAATACGCAACCGTATCCAATAACAAGGTTTTCAGGTTTTGATATAATGGTCCTCCCTTTATATATTCAAGACTTCCTTTTGCTACTAAAAGTGCAAACCTTGCTTGTTGCCTCGAAATATTAATGGGGATAGGTAAAACGTAAGAGGATGAATATTTGGATAAACTCTTCAATACTTCGAGAATCCTTGTGGATGATTGTTGAATCATACTCACACTTGAAACAATTGCTGCGATATCCCCTTTCTCTTTCGTTAATTGTTCTTTTTGCAGCAATCCCACATTATAGTGATTTCCATACTTAGATATAATGGGTAGATAAATCAAGAATTTTGCGTGATAGTAAAGGAAAATTAAGGTCAATTGTTGCTTACTATAGTTCTTCCAATTACTGTTTTCTGCATCGTTGGAAGAGTCGTTATCTGTTAAAGAAAACCCGTTAACGTCAATATCAAATTTCAAGTCAGTAGGCAACTCCCTTCTCCAACAATCAAGCATACGCTCTTGATCCATAGCTTTATTCTGCCCATCGGTATTTTCAAATCTTGCAAAAATAGAATCCAAAATACCTCCTAAAACTTTGCAATACAACATAACACTTAAAGCAAGTTTAGAAACCTTACCAACAATAGATAACTTGGTATTATTTACAATCAAAATATTTTCATTATCGTCGTTATCATCATCATTTTTCCCAGAAAAAGGTAATGCACATTCAATTTCAAAATCCTTCAATAATCTCGGAACACCTAAGTTCAACGATGAGTAAATATCTAGACAATAAATACACCAAAACAAAATACGCCTTTCACCCTGCATGAAGTTCTGCAAGTTAACACTTCCGCCATTATTACCTGTTACACCCAATACAGCTGCAGGACATCTATGTAATCTTAGCTGTTGTGCCATTGTGATGACTCTGCATCTTAATTCATAGCAAGTAGTGATATCACCGATAACAAGACAATATTGTAATGATAAGGTTAGGATTTGAAGAGATTGGATTGAACAGTGCTTCGTCATTATACAATTTGAATTTATGAATTGGTGAATAAGATAGTCATAATGGTTCAAATAAGACACATACTTCTTAGCGATTTCATTCAGATCTATATTACCTTTCGATGACATATGGCTATGTTTATTAGACAATAAACTTAAACTTAATATCAATATCATAAGTACACCAAATTTTTCAATTGATTCAGAAGACTCCTCGTTAGAAAAGGAGTCTGTCAGGCCCAGTTCTAATAGTTCCGTAAATTTCACATATTTCTTTAAAAACGAGTTTTTATCTATTATTGGAAAAGCATTCCCCCAGTCTTGGAAATAAACCGTTATCAAATGATCCAAGTCTATTCTAGAATTCGGTAAACTAATCAAGTTTCTAATGAAGTAAATGGCTTCTGCTTCTGGTAATTTCTGTAAATTTGATCTATTCATTATTATTTTGAGTAGCATTTCATCGTCTCTACTTTCATTAGACGATGAATCATTTTTCATGGTTTCATTAGTATTTTCCTTTAATGAGGCTATTGCATTTGCAGTTAATATTGCTGGTTTTGAATTGTAACCGTGGACCTGGCAAATTTTAGATAAAAGGGTTGGAATAAATAAGGTTTCCTCAGTACTTCTTGGAATTGACATTGCAACTAACGATGTAAGCATTTGCTTTTTGTTTTGTTCTTTATGCTCCAATTGCTGTTGTTGTGATAAAGGTTGACTTTTTTGCATTTGTGCAATAGCCGTTGCAGCCGCAAATGCACCTGGTGCTGGGGTAATTTCACCCCCAATACTATAACCGGTCTTGGTTAGGTTTGTTATATTGGTATTTAGTAAAGCCTTATTATTCAGAGAATAAATCAGCAGTAAATCACTGCCACTGAGTAGACTCTCGTTATCGTCATCATCACTTAAGTTTATAGATCCTGGAACTGATATCTGTCCAGTAGTCGTATCATATACCGATCCTGCAATAGAAACGGGCCTCTCGTGCATTGAATGAGGGAAGTTCGAACAACCACAAGGACAGCCATCATCATGTTCGTGAAGCCTTTCCGTATGCTGCTTATCCAAAAGAGACAAGTTCGAAGTTGTCACTGGCTGCATCTCGTTGTCCTTTATAGAACCACTCGATCGTATATCGTCGAAACTGGTATCTTGACCATTCATTCTCGTATTTAGCATATCAAGTTGTTCGTCCCGTAAATCGAGGATCCCCACCAACTTTTTGTTCTCTATTTCAAGCTGTCTAATTCTTTCCTCCAATGTCTCCGTGTATCCTTTAGGAAATGCCCGTCTTGATAACTTATCAGAAACGATACACTTAAACCCGACTGCTGCACAACTAGAGCAAGTTGGTACTTTACCATCACATTTGGTTTTCTTTGCACGGCACCTATCACATGCTTGAGCTACTCTCTCTACTCTAGTACCTGGTGTCTTAATTGTTTTGGTATTTGTAGTTGTACCATTTGATCTACTTTTCACCTTAGCTTTAACCCGATTTTCAGGCTGTGTGGAAATATCAGATTTGGTTTCTATGTTTGTAATCTGCAGCATAGCTCAATAGATTATCCAGTCATATAGTTATTCGAAGAATAGCACGATATTAAGTATAACAAGTATGTAAAATTATATTATCTTCAATTTTCACAGTATCAAGAGCCAATTTATGCAAAATCCATATTGAGTCATCATGAGTCTGCGAAAGTCCCCAGATAAAACCTCGGGATTAAAAACTCACGCGATGAGTACAATCAATAATACCAGATTAGCTGATGACAGTGGTAAAATCAAAGAGACTAAGTGAAGCTAATGGAACGGTTGTATTCAACAAAAGGGTTAAAACAGAGGAAAGTTTATCGATCGAATCGATTATCACTCCAGGTATTAAACCAGAATCTGATTCGATAATTCCAAGCATTAAACTAGAACCTGATTCGATTTCAGATACAAAAAAACATCTAACTGTAGAAATTGAAGATGACAAAAAACCTAATGTATTCGCCAAAGTTACCAGTGATGATGTTTGTTCGATACTGTCTACATGTAAAGCTCCACCAAAATGGTCTGAACTATATAACGAAGTTGTAACAATGAGATCAAAGTTTCTTTCTCCGGTAGACACAATGGGGTGTGAACGAATCCCCGAAGGAATAAGTCCAAATGTTGCAAAGACCAATCCAAGAGTATTTCGCTTCCAGCTTTTGATCTCATTGATGTTGTCGTCCCAAACCAAGGATGAAGTTAATTTCCAAGCCATGCGAAATCTACACAGTGGTCTAATGGCTCTAGGACATAAGGATGGGCTATCCCTCGAATCCATAGTTACATTATCAGAGGGTGAAATTGATGCGTTTATCCTGAAGGTAGGTTTCCATAGAAAAAAGGCTGCATATATTAAAAAAGCATGTGCAATTCTCCAGAGCAATTTCGACAGCGATATACCGAAAAACATCAACGATATCGTCACATTGCCTGGCGTTGGGCCCAAAATGGGTTTCTTGTTGCTTCAAAGAGGCTGGAATATCAACGATGGCATAGGAGTCGATGTTCATATCCACAGACTTGCACAGATGTGGGGATGGGTTGCGAAATCTGAAAAACCTGAACTGACTAGAACTGAACTAGAAAGCTGGTTACCGAAAAAGTTTTGGGGTGATATAAACCCGCTCCTAGTAGGATTTGGCCAAGTAATTTGCGTTCCCAAAGCTTCAAACTGCGATATATGTACCTTGGGTATCAACAAATTATGTAAAGGTGCCAACAAGAAGCTTTTGAATACGCCTATGACCGATGCAAGACGGGCCAAATTGCTAAAAGGAAGAGGAAATCTTACGGAGTTAATCGCAGAAATAGAAGATCTAGTCTAGGACAACCTTTTATCCGAAATATTTCCATTTATTGAAAAATCTCCACACAGTTTACGTCCATGAAACAAATTATTTATAATTATTAGATACATAAAATATGTAATATATACATTTTTTGGTAGTATAATTCAAAGTCCCTAGCTCGTATTAAATATTGTAAATCCATAGTAATCGATGAGCTTGTCCCTTATCTATGTGTTTATCTCCTGCACGTAACTCCGATCAATATGTCCCATGTATTTTGATTCGAAAATGACTAAACTAGGCGACATAACTTGGTCAGTAGTATGCACAAATTAGTATCTAGAAATGGTAAGGAAAGCATATTATGTATCAGTCAACGATTATACTCAAACATGAGAATACCCTTGAATTATGATGCTACCAAGTACCGAAACTGGCATTATTTTGATGAGCCCTCAACCAGTAAGAAGCAAAAGATATCGGTGATGTCATTCAATTTACTCTCTCGTCATTACATGTGGAAGCCAGTATTTGGATATTTGGAACAGAAGTATCTAAGCTGGTCAGAATATCGTTTTCCATTGATCAATTTGATGATCAGACAGTTCAATTGTGATATCATGTGTTTCCAAGAAATGGAGCACCTAATATATGAAAAATTTTGGTCCAAAGGGTTCCCATCCCCTAATTACCATTCGTTCTACGTAAGAAAACTGGAGCCTGTCTACTGGGGAGATAGGCCGTCGGAGAATATCGATGGTGTCGGGATATTTGTCAATGGAGACAAGTTTGATGTGTTGGACAGTCACGCCATCCACTTTGGGGAGTATATCATGCAGCATCACATCAAATTTAACGTCACGAAGGCAACAGTCGAGCGAGTCATACCACGCAATACAGTGGCACTTCTAGTCAAGTTGCGCGATAAACGAAACGGTAAGATATTGTATGTGACAAACACTCACTTATATTGGTCCCCCAAGTTTAACGACGTCAAAATCATCCAAACCAAACTCCTTTTAAACGTCTTGCATGATTTCATAGACCACGATTGTCTACATGACCCATGTATTATCATGTGTGGTGATTTCAATTCAAACCCGTCTTCGAAAGTATTCCAATTGCTCAACACCGGCACCATCGATGCCTCCAAGTGCAACGAGTTTGCTCTTCACGACTACAATCATAAAGCAAATAGCGAATTATTCCACAACGGACTTATTGAAAACCCCTTCCATCTAGAATGTGCTTATGAGCTGCTTTTTACCCATTCACATATTAACCCCAGGAAGAAATTGGAGTTTACATCGTTTACGAAAAGCTTGATCGACGTTGTGGATCATATTTGGTATTCCAACAACCACTTCAAAGTCACAAAACTTCTTGGAGAGGTCGACCAATCTTACTACACGGAAACCGGCGTGGTCGGCTTCCCCAATAGTCAGTTTCCCTCTGACCATATTCCTTTAGTAACTGAACTAGCATACCTTTAGATAAGACGTGTACATCGTAACAAAAATATAAGTCGTGTATTTAATCAAAAACTGTTGACCATTAAAAAACCTCATCCACTCTTAAGATTCAATGTATATAATAGACATTACAATCAATCGGTTTACAAGTTCAAATAGGCAATTAGCACGGTGGTTCAATTATTGAGTTAAAGAAATCCATAAAAATTTGCTTTATTAGAGTTATTATTTTCAGAAATTGTTATATCTATTGAGAAATTTTGATTGAGATCACCAAACGAATTTAAGAGAAGTATCGATATAATCATAAAGCCATTCATAGTCCTGTTTTAGATGCAAAGAGTAAGACCATTTGTCGTATAATAAATAAATAACTAAGTGTGATTATAGCCATAGATGAATATTCCAAAATATCAACAGGCGCAAGTTCAAGGACAACAGCCTAACTTGCAAGCACAACAGATCTTACTACAACAATTACAACAAGGACAGTCACAGCAGCTGCAGCCATCCATAGGAGGTAGTGGTAGTGCGGGGCAGTTCTCGCAGCAGGATATCTATAATGATAATATAGCGCAACAGGGTCTTTACCAAAATAACTACCAAAGGCCGGTGCAAGCTCAACAGCCACCACAATTACAGAATATCCATCAACAGCAACAATTTTTCCCCCAGCAATTCCTGCTGCAACAGCAAAACCAACCACAGGCACTGCTGTTGCAGCAATACCAGCAACAGCAGCAGCAACAACAACAGCCACAGATACATCTTCCTCAGCAGTACCAACAATCGCAAGGACAACAAGTGCCTCACCAGCCGCCTCATATACAACAGCAACAATTTTTTAACCAGCAAGCGGCTGCATTGCAACAACAGCAGCAGCAACAACAACAGCAGCAACAACAGCAGCAACAGCAACAACAACAACAGCAACAGCAACAACCGACACAGAAGCTCAACTCCATTAACATAGAAAATCCAAATTCGGTATACTGGCAACATCAACAACAATTGTGTCAATTGTCCAGAAATGCAAACATTCCGCATTACTATGCAAGACAATATGCTGCAAACTCTAGAAAGAATAAAAATCCATACAGCGACGTGAAGACAGTGAGTTTGATAGACGCCACCAGATCTATAGTTTCTGCCTTGAATGAAGAAGAGAATTCTAAATCCAACCCTGGGTCTGCTACTAACTCTGCGTTATTACATAACAAGAAATTAGCACAAGATTTGGACGATGATCACTTACAAGAGGAACAGAGAATGAGACAAAAAACTCAAGGAAGACAGTTGTGGTGTCAATTAGACTTGAGTGGTCAAGGGTTGGTTAATTTATCTCCAAAATTATTTCAGTATGATTTTTTGGAATCGCTTTATTTGAATAATAATAAATTAACTAGCGTTCCGCCAATAGTCAATAAATTAAGGAGTTTGAGAACCTTAGATTTGTCTCACAATAGAATTAATGAAGTTCCATCAGAACTAGGAATGTGCTTCAATTTAAGGTACCTTTATTTATTTGATAACAATATCAAAACCTTACCTAATGAATTTGGTAATCTTATTGAATTATTATTTTTAGGTATAGAAGGTAACCCAATAGATCTAAAGATTGCAAATTTAGTTGCGGAAAAAGGAACCAAAGAATTGATCGCTTATTTAAGAGATTTGAAGCCAAGTTTCAGTAAGCCTCCTCCAAGACAATGGTTATTGTTAGAAGATGACGGTGAAATAATTGATCCTATAAATAACCCAGATGCTTATACCAATGACAACAACAACTCTGATACTAGTGATACTTTCACGATGATGTCATATAATACTTTGTGTCAACATTATGCCACTACGAAAATGTATAAATACACTCCATCGTGGGCTTTGGAATGGGGCTTTAGAAGAGCTGCATTGCAAGAAGAAGTATTGCATTTTAAGAGCGATTTGGTTTGTATGCAAGAAGTTGAAACCAGGACATTCCATGAGTTTTGGGTACCTGTCATGCAGGGATTTGGTTATAAGGGTGTGTTCTTTAATAAAACCAGATCTAAGACTATGAGTGAATCTGACTCAAAGAAGGTTGATGGTTGTGCCACTTTCTATAAGGCTGACAAGTTTGAGTTACTTCACAAGCAAAACTTCGAATATAACAGTGTTTGTATGGGATCTGATAAATATAAGAAAACTAAGGATTTATTTAATAGATTTATGAACAAAGATAATATTGCTTTAATCACATACTTTAATCACATTCAGACTGGTGAAAAGATTTTGGTTGTTAATACGCATTTGCATTGGGATCCTGCTTTTAATGATGTTAAGACATTACAAGTCGGAATCTTATTAGAAGAATTACGTACTATCATGAAGAAATACCACCATACAAATTCTATTGACGAAATTAAGAATGCATCAATGGTTATTTGTGGTGATTTTAATTCCACGAAGGAAAACGCTGTTTATCAATTATTTTCTACTGGTGCTGTATCCAACCATGAGGATTTGGAGGGTCGTGATTATGGTAAGTTTACAGATGAAGGATTCCGTCACCTGTTCAAATTAAAATCAGCATATGATCACGTAGGTGAGTTACCATTCACTACAATTTCGCCCGCATTTACCGATGCCATTGACTACATTTGGTATTCGACTCCTACTTTGCAAGTTAAAGGGTTATTGGGAAAAATTGATGAAGAGTATTCAAGTCACTGTATTGGTTTCCCTAATGCACACTTCCCATCTGATCACATTCCTTTGGTTACCAAATTCCAAATCAAGAAAAGTGGTGGCAACAAAAAGCCTGACTTCAAGCCTGACTTCAAATCTGGGTCTTCTAGAAAAACTTGATGTACCACTAGCTCCCTTTGTACATTATTACCAATACTGGCTATGTTTGATTTTATCGTATTTTACTAAAGCTTTATAGTAGTTTACTTGTTATTTGTTGTGTTTGTATATTGGTTTATTTGTTTTTGTGTTTTTATATAGGTTATTCATCATTATTACCAATTAATTTATTAGAAGGAGTAGTTCAGATTAGTCATTTTGGCTCCTGGACTTTTATAAGTCCGTAATGATCCAATTTGTCCGAATTATGCACCGGAAAAACTGACGTTTTTGAGAATTTAAATCTAAATTTCTTCTCCCTAACCAGATCGATATTCTTCACCAACAATAATACAATATAGACTATAGACTAGAAAGATGTCATTGTTAATCCCAACAATAAATGACTACGAGGACGCTCATGGGCAGGAATCAGAGGAAGTAATTTATCAAGAAAAGCTCACGCAATTGTCAGATAAGAAAGATTCCAACGATAACCTTGTCTATCCATGGACTTTTGAAACGGTAAATGGATTCTTCAAACAATCTGATCCAAGCACAGATGATTTGAAGTTTAACTATGCAACCGAAGATTTTGGAAGAATGAAATCATGGCCCGAAATTATAGAAGAATTAGAGAAATTGAATAAAGACGCTGGGGAAAATGAATGCTACAAGCTCTTGTTTTTGTCTAGACACGGACAAGGATTCCACAACGTATGCGTGAATAAATATGGGTTAGACGAATGGCACAGAAAATGGCATGCAATGTCCACTGATGGTGAAATTGTGTGGGCTCCAGATCCCATGTTGACCGACTTAGGTGTCGACCAAGCCAAAGAGAACAACCAGGCATGGAAGGCCCAAATTGCACAAGGGGCTCCCATTCCGGCCAAGTTTTACGTCTCGCCGCTCCAAAGATCAAGTCACACCCTTGTCTACACCTGGGGTGACATCAAACCCAAAGAAAAGCGTCCCTTGGTAACCGAATCTATCCGTGAAACCATAGGTATCAATTTATGTGACAAGAGATCGTCCAAATCTGTCATTCATGAAAGATTCGATAAATATGGCTTCATCGTAGAAAACCTGCTTACGGAAGAAGACGAATTGTACGAACGTGATACAAGAGAACAATTGCACGAGCAAGCCATTCGTGTCAATGGTTTCTTGCAGGGCCTTTTTAACGAAGACTGGGACCTGAAAACCTCGGCATTAGATGAGAAAAAGAAATTACAAAATTCTGTCATCTCTACTACTTCACATGCTGGTACTATTAGATCTTTCATCATGGTCTTGGGCCATAGACATTTTACTATTTCCACTGGTGGAATGATTCCCATCTTGGTCAAAGGGACAAGAAAACCGAACTAGTACTTTATTTTAGTTCCGTTATATAAATAGTGAAATTTATCCATTATATGCATGTGAAAACCTGTCATTGCCCTATCTTATTTATTGCTTTATTCCATAAAATTTCTACTTACAGTAATCATCTCCATAAATATAAATATTACGTAGTGTGGAGCACAATTAATATATAGAGACTAAATAACTATTCATATAATAGGTATATCTTGTTAACCGAATATTCTGTTGAACCCTGAAAAAGGTGTACTATTGTTTTTATTGTCATATAAATGCAATTATTAAAGCCTAAGGGATCGTCCAATTTGAGTTGGTACAGCTATCTCGTGGTAGTTTTATGTTTGTGCACCCATGTTAGGGCCATAACCTGGCCATGGGAAAATAGCGACGATAGCAACAGTAGTAGTAGTGGCAGCAGTGCTACTAGTTCTAGCACTGATAGTTCATCTACAAATGGAATCACCTGGCCATGGCAAGATAACAGTGACAGCAGCAGTAGCTCTAGCAGTGAAAGTAGCTCTAGCAGTGCTAGCAGCTCTGGCGGTGGAAGTAGCTCTAGCGGTGGAAGTAGTGCTAGCAGTGAAAGTAGTACTAAAGAGGAGCAATACGCTCCATATGAAACATCCTGTCCTTCGGGAGACTTATCCAGAGAGGCGAAAAATATTTCTTCGTCTGAAAGGGACTATATGTCCAATAGACATGAAACGACTAACAAGAACTTGATTGATTTCTTGTCGAAAAGGGCAAACTTGTCAGACTTTGATGCGAAAAGTTTTATTAACGAGTACTCTGATGAACACAACATTTCCATTGGCCTTGCGTTTAGTGGGGGAGGATATCGTGCAATGTTGAACGGAGCAGGTCAAATCTTAGGGCTTGACGATAGATATGATGAGGCAAAAAAAAATGGTTTAGGAGGCTTGTTACAGAGTTCTAGTTATTTGACGGGTTTATCTGGTGGTAATTGGTTAGTTGGTTCGTTAGTTTTAAATAATTGGATTTCTGTGGCCGATATTATTGAAGGTGATATCGATATTTGGGACTTGGAAGATTCCATTTTCAACCCCAGTGGAATAAACCTTGTCAAGACGGTTAGATACTATAATAACATTAGGACCTCTATTTCTTCAAAGCAGGATGCAGGTTTTGATACATCAATTACTGATCTTTGGGGGAGGGCCTTATCGCATCAGTTCTTTCCTGATGAAAATGGTGGAGAAAACATTACCTGGTCCAGTATAAGAGATTTATCAAAATTCTCTGATTATGAAATGCCATTTCCAATCGTAATAGCTGACGGAAGAACGCCTGGAACGTTTATTATGGATTCCAATTCATCCGTTTTTGAAATCAATCCTTACGAGCTAGGATCGTGGGACCCTTCTGTTCAGAGTTTTGTTGACGTCAAATACGTGGGTTCTTCGATTAAAAGTAATGACGCCAATACCTCGAAGTGTGTTGTTAATTTCGACAATGGGGGATTCATCATGGGTACATCATCAACTCTTTTTAACCAAGCCCTTTTGAGAATTTCTAACACAGGCTTGAATAAAGCAGTTAAGTCAATCATTACGAGTATTTTAGGTAAATTAAGTTATGCAGAAGATGACATTGCGGCTTATGAACCGAACCCATTTTACGAAAATGATTTTGGTACCTACAATTCAATCTCCACTAATAATACTCTTTTCTTGGTTGATGGTGGTGAAGATCAACAGAATATTCCATTATACCCTCTTATTCAAACCGCCCGTGATGTTGATATTATTTTTGCGTATGATAATTCAGCAGATACTGACTCAAACTGGCCGAATGGTACTTCATTGGTTCATACATATCGAAGACAATTCTCAAAGCAAGGAAAAGGTACGCCATTTCCGTATGTTCCTTCAGAAGAAGAGTTTGTGAAGGATGAACTAAACAAGCAGCCCGTCTTCTTTGGCTGCGATGCTGGAAACTTAACATCATTACTTGATTTCCATAAAAATTCGGATATTAACGAAACAGATGTTCCCTTAGTTGTATATATGCCAAATTATAGAACGAGCTATAATTCAAATACGTCGACTTATAAAATGTCGTACGATGAAGATGAAAAAATGGGTATTATTAAAAATGGTTTTGAAGTTTCAACGAGTAATAATCTTACTGATGATAATGACTGGGCTAAGTGTGTTGGATGTGCAATAATAAGAAGATCTCAAGAACGATTGGGCCAAGAACAATCTTCTGAGTGTAAAAAGTGTTTTGACAATTACTGCTGGAGTGGTGGTGAAAAGGCTGCAGCTTCATCAAGTGTCAGTGATTCTTCTTCTACTTCTGAGAGTAGTTCCAAGAGTAGCTCCACATCAAAGAGCAGCTCTAGCTCTAAGAGTAGTTCAACCTCACAAAGTAGCTCAAGTGACAAACCCAAGGGTAGTAATGCTAATGCATTGTATATTTCGTTGCCTCTTGCAACCTTCACTTCATTTATTATGGCGTTGTCCCTTCTAGTATGATTTTATTTATTTTTGTATTTCACTTCTCGTACTTACCATTTTCGTACAGTTTCAGCTGTTTTTTTCTATTAATTTTAATTTAATATAGTTTCAGAATGTTTTATTATTTTCATAATTTTTTTAATTTTTAGTTGGATTTTGTAAATTATCACGTATGAAAAATATACAATTCAAAATTCATCAATACAAAGGTTAAAACGAATCTTCTACAGCAATAGGCTATTACAATGATAAAACATAATCATGTTTCCTATATAAGTATAAGGTCCTATTGGTAATGAACATCTCAGAGACAAACATGCATTCGTATTTCTTCCCAAATAAATCAACAAAAAAAAATTAAAGGCAAACAGAAGTTACGAATTAACCACTAAAAGTCTCTGAATACATTCATACAGCTTATATTTTAATTTTTCTATACACATTTCTTAGTTTAAGTTCCTAGATAGTGGCCTTAAGAGAATCATTTTGCAGCCGTTAAACCACAAATCACGTGACTAAATACCCATCGCAAAATTTTAATTTTTTTTAGTTCACTCTTGTAATGATGATGTTCAGCTTAAATCAGAATAAACTAGTCAATATACATAACAAAGACATATAGATAGGTTAAAGATGGTCAAATCATATGATCGTTATGAACAAGAAAAATGCTTTGGTGTAATTGCGTCACAGTCTAACATTGTATATCTTCCACCTACCCTGAATCAATCGTCAAAAACCGTTGGAAGGGCTATTTCATCAGGATTAGAGGAGATTTTGGTTTGGGATATTAAGACAGGTGAAGTACTCAACAGATTGAGAGATGGTTTAACACCAGGTGCTTCAAATGCACCAACAGCTCAGGCACCATCACCGGTATCATATTTGGCATACCATGAAGACACGAACATTGTCGCTGCAGGATACTTAGATGGATCGATCAAGATATGGGATTTGACATCAGGCTCTGCATTAATCAGCTTTCAAGGTCACAAGTCTTCAATTAGTATTTTAAAGTTTGACAGAAGTGGTACTAGGTTGTTGTCTGGGTCGAACGATGCCACGATTATTTTATGGGACTTGGTTGGAGAAGAAGGATTATTCAAATTAAAAGGCCACAAGAGTCAAATCACAGGTTTGAACTTTCTCACCGAAAATCCAGAATCAAAAGGATCTGATGACCTTGAAGATTACTTATTAAGTGTTTCTAAAGACGGATTGATTAAATTGTGGGAAGTAAAAACACAGCAATGTGTAGAAACTCATTTGGCTCATTCCAACGAATGCTGGTCTTTAGGAATGAATATTTTAAATAACGTAGCCATAACCACGGGAAACAAGGATCAAGTTAAAGTGTGGGAAATTGACCTTTCTCAACCAGATACTCAAAAATTAATTGAAAAAGGATCATTCGAGAAACAAAGTAAGGCGAGATGCGCCGATATTCAATTTCAGAAGTTGAAAACATCAAGCACTAATATAACAGACCTATTTTATTTACAGAATGCTGATAGAACTGTGGAAATATTTAGAGTAAGGTCCTCTGATGAAATAAAGAAGGGTATTACCAAGAGAACGAAGAGACTTAAAGAAAAGGGTTATGACGAGGAAGAAATCTTACAATCATTGAAAGAATCTGAAATAAGTATGATGATCACTCCATTCACAACTTTAAGAACCATTTCCAAGGTGAAGTCATGCACATGGGTTAATCATGATAAGAATAGTAAAAAATTGGATTTACTTGTTTCTTTGACTAATAACTCTATTGAATATCATAACATTCCAATTCCCGAACTGATAAAGAAAACTCAAGCATCTGATATATATTCCGTGAAACAACATTCAATTGATTTGTTAGGTCATAGAACTGATATAAGAGCAATGGACATTGCTGCTGATAATAAATTGTTGGCTACTGCATCGAATGGGGAATTAAAAATTTGGAATATTAAGACTCAGAATGTTATTCGTACATTTGCATTAGAAGGAGGTTACGCTTTGTGTTGTAAGTTTTTGCCAGGGGGAACGTTGATTGCAATTGGTTTTAAAAATGGGGATTTAGAGTTATACGATTTAGCTACTTCATCTGTAGTGGACAGAATTGAAAAAGCTCATGATTCAAAGTCAGCTGTTGATGATGAAAATGGATCGGCTATATGGTCGTTAGACTTAACTCCAGATGGGAAGACATTAGTTACCGGTGGTAATGATAAATCTGTAAAGTTTTGGAACTTCAAAGTTGAACAAGAGATGATTCCAGGTTCTAATTCATCTGTATCGAAATTAAAATTCGTACATAATCAAACTTTGGAATTAAATGAAGATGTGTTATGTGTAAGAATTTCTCCCGATTCAAGATTTTTAGCCGTTTCCTTATTGAATAATAATGTGCAAGTTGTTTTCCTTGATTCGTTGAAATTATTCTTAACATTGTATGGTCATAAATTACCGGTTTTATCAATTGACATTTCTGACGACTCCAAGTTGATTATAACTTCATCTGCTGATAAGAACATTAAGATTTGGGGATTGGACTTTGGTGATTGTCATAAGTCTATTTTTGGTCACCAAGATTCGATTATGAATGTTAAGTTCATTCCAGATAGTCACAACTTTTTCTCTTCTGGTAAGGATGGTCTTATCAAATATTGGGACGGTGACAAATTCGAATGTATTCAAAAGTTACCAGCGCACCAGTCTGAAGTTTGGTGTTTAGCTATTAGTAGTGATGGAAGATTTATGATTTCCACCTCCCATGATCACTCTATTAGATTGTGGCTTGCTACTGATGACCAGGTTTTCTTGGAAGAAGAAAGAGAAAAGGAAATGGACGAACTTTATGAAAACACATTATTAGAATCGTTGGAAGAAGATCCAACTTATAATAACAACGAGGAAGACGATGAAAAAGAAGACGGAGAAGAAGTGTCAAAAGTTACCAAGCAAACTATGGAAACTTTGAAAGCGGGTGAAAAATTAATGGAAGCCTTGGATATCGGTACTGAAGATGTTTTAGCGACCGAAGACTATGAGTTGCACTTGAAAAACTTTCAAGCTAAAAGAATCGCTGCTCCACCAGTGAAACCCACTCCAAACCCAATCTTGTTGGCTTTAGGCATCAATGGCCAAGAACATGTTTTAAATACCGTCACCAAAATCAGACCAGCGCAATTGGACGATGCTTTACTAGTGCTTCCATTTTCCTACTCCTTGAAGTTATTGAAGTTCATCGAAATCTGGACAAATAAGCAAAACGTTACAAACAATGTTGTCAATATCTCACTCATCTGTAAAATTTTGTTCTTCGTCATCAGGTCCAATGCCAAAGAGTTTATTCACCAAAAGAGCCCTGAGCTCAAAAACCAGCTTGCGACCGTCAAAAAACAGCTCCGTGAAGAATTGTCCAAAACCTCAAACCAACTAGGATACAACATACAAGGTTTGAAGTTTACAAAACAACAATGGAAACTTACTCACGAATCAGAATTTATTGACGAGACTGAACAAAGGGAATACGAAGACAAAAAGGCCATTAAGAGATCCTTTACAACTATATGATGCTTTACAACTATATAGTTCTGTATTATAGATTTAATAAATAAAAGCAATTTTTCATTAACTAATTAAGTCCAAGATTGATTATTTCGGTCATATATGCATACTTCGTATGTCTAATGATGCAACGAAATACGAGAACTCGGACGAGCTCCCATATTAATCCATTCCACTGATGAAACAACTATTTAAAAAAAGCTTTTTAATTACCATACATACATACGTAGGTATATGTATATACATTTAATCGTACGAAATTCAGATTATTTTATTGTTTGTAGCGTTAGCCTATATAATTTGTAAAAAAGAAGAATTTACATTATGGTGGAGGGGAATTTTTCACAGTTCGCAATCATTTTATGTAACAGAAAATGGTGGAATTTTTTTATTGATTTCTCATATCAATTTTTCTTGTCGGGAGAGAGAAAATAGCCCTTATTACGGCAAAAATCGATATAGTGGATATAGAGGCTTGTATAAATCTAAGATAATTGATAGGAATTGATTTGAAACACATAGAATACTGCAGTTTTATTCTAGGATTAATAAAACAGTGGTGTGATTACCACAGAAACAATAATTAGGACCGAGAAATATATTGGATAATTAATCGACAAAACAAAAATGAACAATCTACAGCAACAGCCAGGTAATACTAACTCGTGGCATGCGATGTATTCCGTCGGTGATAGGCAGAAAGTGGTGCAAATTTTAAGTGGGACGTTGAAAGAGCTTCAGAATGGAAATTATGACGCTCAGAAAGCGGCTAATATGGCGCAGGAGTTTGAAAAGTTTACATTTATGAAATCGCAGAGCAGAGATGAATATCTTCGGTTAATTAAACAGAAGGTGACGCAGCTTCGGGCAGGGATAAGAAACCCGGCAAATGGGAATAACATGGGGGGAAATAATCCGATGGTGAACCAAAATATGGGGCAAAACATGGGCCAGGGAATGGGTATGCAACAGCAGCCAAACATGAATTCACAGAACAACATGAGGCCCCAAAACATGAATTTCTTACAGCAACAAGCACAAGCCAGGCAACAATCGGCTGCTCAAATTCAAGCGCAATTGAGAACTGGTAATATTCCAAACCAAACTCCATCACAAACACAACCTGTTCATCATATGCAACAACAGCAACAACAACAACCTCCGCAGCCTCCACAATCACAACAACCGCAACAACCGCAGCCGCAACAGAACTTACAACCTAACCAACAACAACTTCATCAAATTAGTAACATGATAAGAAATGCGCCAATTCCTCAAGCATTATTATCAAAGATCCCAAATTTACCTCCCAACGTGAATACATGGACGCAGATATTCGATTGTTTCCAGAAGAAGATTATTCCGCAAGCTGCAATGCCTGTTATAAAGGAAATACACAATACGCATCTTCAGTTAACATTGCGCCAGCATCAACAACAAAAGATCAATCAAATGCAAAGTCAAAGAATGAATCAACAACTGCAACAACAACAGCCTCAATTGCCGCAACAACAACAGCAGCAGCAACAACAGCCTCAGGCGATGAATAATATGGCAGGTACTGTTAATAATTCTAATAGTAATACCCCAGTAATGAATTCTGGTAACTTTAATATGAATAATTTGAACCCGCAACAAAAGCAGCAATTATTGAGGAGACAAATGCAACAGAGAAATGCAATGGCAGGTCAAAATCCATTAATGCAGCAGCAAGGCCAAGTGCCACCCCAACCACCCCAACCACAACAACCACCTCAACCACAACAGCAGAAACCTCAAATGGTACAATCTCCGCCTCAAAATCCTCAGCAGGGTAAACCGCCTAATTTTACTATTACACCTGATGACATTTTGAAGTATAGTTCTGATGCTATGAGGTTATTAACTAGATTGCAATCAAATGGATCTATCCAACCAAATCTTGATCAATCACAGAAAGAGAGCTTTATACGTAAATATATTCATCATCAGAAGACTACAATGTGGAAGCAAGGTCAAGTGACTAATAATATGACGAATGTGCCAAATACAACCAATGCTGGCAATACAGTTAATCAAGCCCAAGTTCAACGAAGACTTCAACAGCAGGCTGGAGTTAATAGTATGCCTATGCAATCTCAGCCGCAACCTCAACCTCTGGCTCCTCTTTCCCAACAGCTGCCCATGATAAACAATATGCAAATGGGTAATCAACAACCTATGCCTCACTCGCAAATGAATAATCAAAGTTCACCAATGATGCAGCAAAGAGCTGTGAATACTCCCACGATGCCGATGAACAACAATGATCCTGGTGCTGCTTCAAAGAAGCTGGCGGCGATGGGATCATTATCTGCTCTATTACCTCCATTAACTGATGAAATGAAGTTGCAGTTAAGGCAATTAATCGAGGAAGTCTCAAGGAACAATGTAGCGTTGAAGGATGTTACTATGTTATTATCCCAGCAGGACAAGAACGCAGTGCGTGATACAGTTGTTAGAATTTCTCAACAGTATGCAAACGTGGATAGTATTATAAGTTATTTTTACATTATTACGAGAAATGTGGAAGGTACTAAAAGATTGATTCAAATGAAGTACATGACTAAGAATATTATTGAAAATGTGCAACGAGGCATCTATTTAGCGGCGCCAGACTTATTGGAAAAGTTGAGGTCTCAATACCAGAAATATTTCGAATACGTTAAAGAACAATTTGCCATTAGAAGACAGCGTATGCAAAGCCAACAACCCCAAGGTCAACCTCCACAACAGCAACAACAACAGTTTCTTAATAACCAACAAAGAAATGGTCCAATACAAAATCAAATACCTCAGCAACAGGTTCAAGGCATGCCCCAACAACAAAATGGCCAGCCATTAATGAATATTGGTCCAGTTAATTCATGGCCAAATGTTGCACCACCGATGCAACAGAGAAACAACATTGGTAGCAGCCCAATGATTCCGAACTCTGTATCTCCAATCATACCAAAGCAAATGCATCCATTCCAATCTCCTGCTCCTAATATAAACACTGCTCCTCCGAAACAAGGGGGGAGGGCCCAAAATAAGAAATCAGTTTCGGGTACTACGCCAGGAGCTACTGGAACCGGTAGAAAGAAGTCTATCAATAAAAGTATTTCATCTGTTGGGGGAATTCCAACTCCAGCTAATAATGCTACCACACCAGCAGCTCTTGCGAATTCGATTAAAACTCCAAATAGTATTCCAACTCCACAAGTTCCTCCAACACAAAGTAATAAGAATACTCCTGCCGAACAACAATCACCAAGCTCTCAAATGAAGAAAGCCCCTTCAAATGCAGGTTTGAAAATTACGGAAGACACTATGGGAACGATATTCAATAATAGTGAAGTGGACCCAAAACTTGCAAAGAGGAGAGAATTATCCGATACAGACCCCGTGAAATTCTTTTACGCTTCGTTGTCTAATTTGCTCGACTTCGATGATTCGGTAGGCGACCACCAGGGACTTCCAACCCCAGCTCAATCGTCTTCATCGACAGGAAGTAAGATCGGAATCGCCAAGTCACCTTTATCTCCAGTTATCACTTCTAATGAATGGACGTGTGAAATCAAACCTATGGCAATAACATCTTCATTTAAACAAGTCGACACTATAAGGGAATTGACAGCATCAGATATTGTCCAGACATGTGCTGATTTAGCGTTAACTGAAGTTGGAGAGTTTTCGAAGAAGGGTATTAAACGTGAAAATGATAAAATGGATGATAGTGATGATATTGACAATTTATTCTCCGATAAGAAGTCTAAGCTTGAAGATGATGACTACAAATTTATGTACGAGCCAGTCGAGTTTGATGAATGGCAAAAATTCATGGTTGCCAGCATGCAATAAGACCGAAATCCTTCCTTCATTCTACTAAACATGGTAACAATCGCCTATATATTTATTTAATAACAATGTATTTTTATGTATAGCTTCAAACCAGAAAATTATGTAGGAGAGTCAAAACGAAAGTTCGCGTGCAGATTTGGGTCCTCGAAAGATGTTCTGATGATGTAGCTTTCTTCTAACCGAGATAAACTTATCAATAATCATAAGTACAGCATGACACCTACAGCTACAACAGTTGATAAAAAGATATCCGTTGCGTTCGTTTGCTTGGGTAATATGTATGCATCAAAGAATTTTTCACGATTATTCAAGATTTTTCAGTACTAACATTTACAGTTGTCGTTCCCCAATGGCAGAAGCCATTTTTAAACATAAGGTACACGAATTAGGTTACTCCGAATATTTCAAAATCATTGATTCTTATGGGACCGGTGGCTACCATATAGGTGATCCACCAGATTCCAGATCTGCTAAGACTTGCCGTAAGCATGGTGTTCCAGTGGACCATCTGGCGCAACAAATAACATCGAAGGACTTCAAGAAATTTGATTATGTTATATGTATGGACCAGTCGAATCTTTCGGACTTGTTATTCATGAAGCCTAGAGAATCTAAAGCAAGGGTTGCACTTTTCGGTGAATGGAAGCTTGATTCCAAGTTCAATACTGTTGTTCAAGATCCATACTATGGAGGCATAAATGGTTTTGAAACAAATTTCCAACAAATATCCCACTTCAGCGAAGAGTTCTTGAAGCGTGAAATAGGTGACTTATGAATCAACTTAGATATTAGAGGTTAACCATATAGACTCTATTAGCATGTATATGTGTAAATATAGGAATAGACGAGCGTACATCTAGTCACACTCGTTTATTGGCAAACGAAAACCTACGATAGTATTAATCACATCAATTGCGGTTAGAGAAGAAGTTATAATATATAGAGGTATTGAACTTGGTTATAATGAGTACTAGAAAGCTACAACAAGAGTTCGATAAGACGAACAAAAAAATTGCGGAAGGATTAACAGTTTTCGATGATATTTACGATAAATTGATGACGACTGAAATTAGTTCCCAGAAGGAAAAATTGGAAAGTGACTTGAAGAAGGAAATCAAGAAGTTGCAGAGACTGAGAGACCAATTGAAAACATGGATTAGTGACACCAGTATCAAGTTAGATAAAAGTTTAATTCAAGACAACCGTACTAAAATTGAACATGCTATGGACCAATTCAAAGACTTGGAGAAGTTGTCTAAGATCAAACAATTCTCCAACGAAGGGTTGGAGTTGCAAAGCCAGAAGACAAAGTATAACAAATTCACGGACCCCGAAGACGCGAAGAAACAAGAAGCTTGTAATTACATTGGCGACATAATTGATCAGTTGAACCAGCAAAACGAGTCATTGGAACTGGAGATACATCTGCTTGCCACTCAGTTGAAGAAAACCAAATCTGCAAACTCATATAGTGTGCAATCTTCGATTGACGACTGTAAGTATAACGTGGAAAGGAATAATAATCATTTAAGTAAATTGGAAATGATTTTGAGAAATATAGAAAACGAGAACTTAGATCCTGAACGTGTGGATGATATTAAAGATGATTTGGAATACTACGTTGAAAATAACCAAGAAGATGATTATGTTGAATATGATGATTTCTACGATCAACTAGAAATGTCTGAGGAGGACGATGTTCAAGCTGGACAAGATGCGAATGAAGATAATGAAACAGAAGTGAAAGAAGGACCGAAGGAGGAACCCAAGGAAGGACCAAAAGAAGAACCTAAAGCAGAACCTAAAGCAGAAAAAACTGAAACTAAGCCAGAAGCGAAAACGGAATCTAAACGTGAACCTAAGCCAGAAATCAAAAGTGAGGCAAAGAGTGAACCTAAATCGTCGAATGAGCCTGCAGCTACTGCTGCTAGTACTCTTGCGAGAAAAGGAAAGCCTACAGTTGTACCAGCGGCAAATCCACCACCTCTTAATACGGCGCAATCATACTCAAACATTATCAAGGCATCTATGTCATCTCCAGCAGCTACAAAAGTCCTTCCACCGGGATTAAACCAAGCAAAGTCATCAACATCGTCACCACAACGCACGCCACAGAAACTCCACCAAGTAGACGACAGCAAAAAGAGAGTAGCTTCTCAAACCCAACATATTCCATCCACGCAGCCAGAAACTAGATCCGAGACGCAGCTGCCAATTTTAAATGTAAATAAACCTATCTTCGACACCGTAAACAGGCTATCAACTTTACCCCAATCGAGGTTACACAATCCATTACCATTCCAATCGATCGTTCTGTTGTTAGAATCATCTTTACTCAACTGTCCAGACTCATTTGACGCAGAGAAACCAAGACAATACCACCCCACAAGCATCCATCCATCTTCGGTGGACTACCCTCAGGAGCCAATGTATGAGTTGAACTCGAGCCACATAATGAAGAAGTTCGACAACGATACCCTTTTCTTTTGTTTTTACTACAGTGAGGGAATCGATAACCTAGCCAAATGGAATGCTGCACAGGAGTTGAGCAAACGAGGCTGGATTTTCAACACTGACGTGAAGCAATGGTTCTTAAAGGATAATAAGAACGGAGGTAAAAATAGATCTATGTCCATAATACAAAAGGAAGAAGACGAACAGGACAAGCAAGATGATTCTGCAAACAAAGAAGAGAACTATAAGTATTTTGACTACGAGAAGACGTGGTTAACTAGAAGAAAGGAGAACTATAAATTTGGTCAAGATATCAGGGAGACGTTTTAAACCATCGTTATCGTCTTTTGTCATCGTTTCACATCGTGTATTTTAGTTTATTTAGACTACATATTATCAGCATATATTATAATCTTAATTGTAACGTCTTAGGTATCCATTATGCATTAGATCTAGATTGACAAATTTTGTGTACTTAAATAAATTGCGGATCATCAGACACGTTAAAAAAACCGCTCTATGTTAGATAGGAGTATGTGGATCTAGAAGACTAGCTAAGATTATTTTGGATCATTTTTCAGATTACTAAGAAGCGAAAATATACGTTAAGAAAGATTAAGCTATTCTATCGTACTGCTGAGTTTTGCTACTACATATGAAAGTGCTGATAATAGATAAGACGTGAGACATAATGACAGTTATACCGAATTCGATTTTTGAAAAGAGAGATAAATGTGTTGATTGCCCATCAAAGCCGAATAATTCATGCCCAAAATGTGAGTCAGGAAAAGAATGTATTTTGGCGGGCCAAACATGCGATACTTGTGCTTATTATAAATGTTCACCGATTGATGGAGATTCAACTAAATCCACGCCGATCGGAGGCATAATTGGGGGATCGATCGGAGGATTCGTATTGATATTGATAGTGACAGGAATTTTGTATTATAAGTTTGTGTACCGAAAGAAACATCCCGTGTTACTAGAGGAAGATGACGATATATTGATGAGTGGAATCGAATCTGAGAGTGACCGCAAGAGTGATTATACTATCAGTAATCTCGATAGTTACCAGGGAGACCCGAATATGGCGCCAGTAGGAGGTGTAGCGAGGAATGGAAATGCCCAGGAGAAGACAGGAACGAGATCTGCTGCAGCCAACAAGAGGATATCGTCATACGAGTCGTTCACCAGACCCAAGGCCAAATATAACAAGAACACCAGACGGGCTGGGGGTCGGGGAGGCGCTAGAGCGAGAACTAGAGTTGGTGCCTATCTGGATACTAATTCCAGTAGACATTCTGTGGCCACGACCATGTCCACTACAAACGCATCTAACATTTTGCCCATTGCATATATACCGGGGGTTACCGTGAGACCCACCAAGAACAATACCAGATCGATCTATTCGTATGAGACCGAGTCTGTGTTCTCAGACTTGAACACGATCGAGAATGCCTCTATCATTGGGGACGTGATGAGAGCCAACCAGCTCCAAGATTCAAACGCTGCGCAGGCCGACGCAAATGCCAACGGGTCTACAAATAAAGACAGTACCATGACCGCAATCAAGGCCCAACCAAAATTGATCAATGTTGACAGAATTGAAGAAGAAGACGAAGACGATATTACGGACGAAGAGGATGACACATATGGAGACACGTACGACGACTCGCTGGTGGCATACGAGGCCCAACAAGAAGCCACAAACGCCACGAACATAAGAGACTCCCAGACCTCGATCCCCCAGGAGAACCCTGTGGACTTGTCATCCGATGAGCACCACTACATCAATGTTAATGCCGATGACGACGCTGATTCAGACTCTGACGTCGACTCAGACATCGGCGAGATCACCAGGGCTACTAGCGTGAAAAAGCCGGCAGAATCCATACCCCAGAGTCGTGAAGTGCTTCTTGATGTCACCGGTGGGCCCAATTCCACCTCCTCCACCACCGTGGACACCAACCATGAGGTCGTCGAGTTGTCCCAATTGGGCAGACCCACCGGACCCTCCCACCAGTATCTCAATGACACAGGCTCCCCCACGAACACGTCCGCCGGCTCGTTTATCTTGGATGTCGAATTCGAAGATTCCGGCCCTTTTAACGATCCTTAGGTGGCCGTTTTATGCTCCTTAACTCTGCGTAAGCCGTTCGACGATTTTTGCGCACCGGAGTGTTCTTTTCCGAATAATCCTCAACAAGAATCCTACACAACCTCCCGGCTCACTACCTTCCATATACCCTACATACTACTACCATCCCAAAAATATATGCAAAGCACCAATTGACATTTGTCCGTTAGTACGGCCGACCAAATGAAAAGAAATGCCCGAAAGTTATACCCTTTCTGTGAACCATCACGAACCTTGGTGGAACAAGAACACCCTACGGGATTCAGTTAAGACTACATACTGGTGCTGCTGCGATATACCGGTACCGGCCGACCGAGAATTTCGTTCTTTGTTTTAGTAGAAACCGTGCATTGATCCACGTAAATCGTTTATTTTCGGAATTATATTCAGTAACATCCGGTTGAATTGCTTTTCCTGCCTATGATTGTTCATGGAAAAGGGATCACAAGTATGTACCCAACGTTACCCTCAGGTTTGATTTTGTTTGATTTCTAATGGTTACATAATGGGCGACTTATTTAAATGAGCCAATATCTTTTCGGACGAAAATTTGAAAAATTGTAGTTTATCTATATATTAGTATTAATTATTATAAATTAGGTATTAATAGATTATATTTCCGATACAATGTCCCAAGATCTTGATCAATTAGCTATTAGTACTATCCGTTTGTTATCGGTAGATTCAGTCGATAAGGCCCAGTCTGGTCACCCTGGTGCTCCATTAGGATTGGCTCCAGCAGCCCACGCAGTGTGGCAAAAGATGAAATTCAACCCAAAGGACACCAACTGGATCAACAGAGATAGATTTATCTTATCCAACGGTCACGCTTGTGCTTTAATGTACTCCTTATTGGTGTTATACGGTTACGATTTGACTGTTGAAGACTTGAAGCAATTCAGACAATTGAACTCCAAGACCCCAGGTCACCCTGAAGCTTTGGATGTTCCAGGGTGTGAAGTGACCACTGGCCCATTAGGTCAAGGTATTTCCAATGCTGTTGGTTTGGCCTTGGCCCAAAAGCAATTTGCTGCTACCTACAACAAGCCAGACCACAAGATCTCTGACAGTTACGTTTACGCTTTCTTAGGTGACGGTTGTTTGATGGAAGGTATTGCTTCTGAAACCTGTTCTTTAGCCGGTCACTTGCAATTGAATAACTTGATTGCTTTCTGGGATGATAACCGTATCTCTATTGATGGTGACACTAATGTTGCTTTCACCGAAGATGTCATGCTCAGATTCAAAGCCTACGGATGGCACACAATTGAAATCGCCAAGGGTGACACTGACTTGGATGCTATTGCTAAGGCTATTGAAGAAGCTAAGAAGGTTGATAATAAGCCAACTTTGATCAGATTAACCACCACCATTGGTTTCGGTTCTTTACAACAAGGTACTGGGAGTGTCCACGGTGCTCCATTGAAGGCTGATGATATCAAGCAATTGAAGGAAAAAATGGGCTTCAACCCAGAAGAAACTTTCGTTATTCCAAAGGAAGTTACCGACTACTACAAGAAGCATGTTGAACAAAACCAACAGATCCAAGAAGACTGGAACAAATTGTTTAAATCATATAAGCAAAAGTACCCAGAATTAGGTGCTGAACTTCAACGTCGTCTCGACGGTAAGTTACCAGAAAACTGGTCTGACGCGTTACCAACCTACTCTCCTTCGGATAGCGCTGTTGCAACCAGAAAATTATCTGAAACCGTATTAACTAAGATCTTACCTGTTGTTCCTGAAATTATTGGTGGTTCTGCTGATTTGACTGGTTCTAACTTGACCAAAGCGACTGGTACTGTTGAATTCCAACCTCCTGCCACTGGATTAGGTGAATACTCTGGTAGATACATCAGATATGGTGTTAGAGAACACGGTATGGGTGCTATCATGAACGGTATTGCTGCATTCGGTGCTAACTTCAAGAATTACGGTGGTACTTTCTTGAATTTCGTTTCCTATGGTGCTGGTGCCGTCAGATTGTCTGCTTTATCTCACCATCCAGTTATCTGGGTTGCAACTCACGATTCTATCGGTTTAGGTGAAGATGGTCCAACCCATCAACCTATCGAAACTTTAGCCCACTTAAGAGCTATTCCAAACTTATCTGTCTGGAGACCAGCTGATGGTAACGAAACTTCTGCCGCTTACTTGAGGGCTATTGAATCTACTTCAACACCTTCAGTTATTGCTTTAACAAGACAAAACTTACCTCAATTAGAAGGTTCATCCATTGAAAATGCAGCCAAGGGTGGTTACACTTTAGTTAAGCAAGATAAACCAGACGTCATCATTGTATCTTCCGGTTCCGAAGTCTCTATTTCTGTCGATGCTGCTAAGAAGTTAGAATCTGAAGGTTTCAAGGCTGGTGTTGTCTCGATGCCAGATTTCTTCACTTTCGATAAGCAAACCTTGGACTACCGTTTATCTATCTTACCAGACGGTGTCCCAATTATGTCCGTTGAAGTTATGTCATCATTCGGATGGTCTAAGTACTCCCACGAACAATTTGGTTTGAACAGATTCGGTGCTTCCGGTAAGGGTCCAGACATTTTCAAGTTCTTCGAATTCACTCCAGAAGGTGTTGCTGATAGAGCTGCTAAGACTATCCAATTCTACAAGGGTAAGCCATTATTATCTCCATTAAACAGAGCTTTTTAACTTAAAGTAAGTAGTGATTATTAAGGTTATATTTTTATTTATATTAATATTTGAGTGGTTGTAGAGATCGTAGATGAAGGCATATATTTATTGTCAAGAGAGATGTATATTCTTGATGTCCATTAGCTGTTAAACAAAGAACTGGACTAATAGAATGATACAGTGCAATGTAACTACGATTAATGTCACTACAAATTACATGAACTTTGAATAGATATCATATATTCTTTTTGGTAGAATGTATCAAACACTCTTAATAAACATACTGAAATTATCTAAGAAATCATTTTGATGTATCAACGACGTATCTACCTAAAATCTTACCTTCTTCCATTAATTTATAGATACTAGCCAATTCAGATAAACCAACAACCTTAATTGGGCATTTAATAAGGCCTCTTGCAAAGAAGTCAATTGCTTCAGCGGAATCAGCTCTGTTACCCACATAAGAACCCTTGATAGAAACACATTTAACAACAGTACTGAAGATACCAGCTTCAAGCTTAGCATGTGGTAAACCGACTAAGACAACAGTACCACAAGATCTAACATATTCAGTCGATTGGTTCATTGCAGCTACCGAAACAGAAACGTTGATAACACCGTGAGGACCTCCACCAGTGGTTTCCTGAACTTCCTTAACAACATCCTTACTTTTGGAAAAATCAACATAGGATTCAGCGCCTAAGGACTTGACGAAATCTTCCTTATCGCCCGCATCAATTGCTAAAACTCTGAAACCCATGGCTTTAGCGTATTGAAGCGCTAATGAACCTAAACCACCAGCTGCACCAGAAACTGCAACCCATTGACCTGGCTTTGCACCGGAAGTCTTTAAAGCTTTGTAAACAGTAATACCAGCACATAAAATTGGAGAAACTGAAGCTAAGTCGGTTCCTTTTGGAATTCTAGCAGCTTGAACAGCATCGGCAGTGGCGTATTGTTGGAAAGACCCGTCATGGGTGTATCCAGACATATCAGCTTTGGCACAGTTGGATTCATTGGAGTTTTGACAGAATTCACAATTCAAACAGGTACCATTGATCCATTTGATACCTGCCAAATCACCGATTTCCCATCCTTGGACATTTTCACCAATGGCAACAACTTCACCTGCACCCTCATGTCCACCTACCAAAGGCAATTTAGTTGGTAAAGGCCAGTCTCCTTTCCATGCATGGAGATCAGTATGACAGACCCCAGAGAACTTAACATTGATTAAAATTTCGTTAGATTTTGGCTTTGGAACCGGAATATCAGTATATTTCAATTCACCTCCGGAAGTTTCGAAGATAATAGCTTTTTGGGTTTTTGGAATGGACATTTTAATAATTTGGGTTTTTACAAGTGTGTATAATTAACAAGAATCAAATATCAATTATCTGGAGAACATCAATCCCTTTTATATCCCTTTCGACTTCGCTTATTGAAAAGCAATTGCACTATCCCACTACTGTCAACCCCACATTCATCGTTTGTTCTTGGGGGTGATTTCAATTCATAGGCTTCGCTTCGCTGATCCTCTTGTAGTACTTCGCAGTTAAGTTGACTTATGACCGATAAGTTCTAAACACCGATTGGGGTCATTAGTGGTACACTAGTGTTGGATATTCCGAAAAGAGATAATTCTTGTTAACAATAGGCCACTTTTGTATAGTGTATGGATAAGCATAAGGATTCGGATTTAAATTCTCCACTAGATAGTATTGTGTAGGAATTGAGGAAGAAATTAAGGTTCTAAAGACTTCGATACGTTAATAACCCTTGTAATAGAGATGAGATGATAAGCATTTACGGTGAATAGCTATCACATAAACACCATGATACGGAAGTGGCCTGTGTGCTTGATCGTTAAGAAACGTGCCAATGCTTGAAACCTAACGATTTATTTCGGGCTTAAGACATCTTTTTCAACATACCGTGTTGGGAGATTTCAAGATTGTCGATTTTGCCTCCATCAGTTCTCGGACATAATGCAACGAAGAAGTATTTATCCGGAGAGAAGTACAGGTGAGACCAGTGAAATATGAATATGTAAACAATTGATGGACTTAAGGTGCAATGATGAGCCGAACGATCGGATGCCAACGGTACTCGATGCTATTGTCTCCTACATTGAATAAATTTGACTATGTAGGGGGCGGTGATAGCTGTATTATAACGGACTCATTTTCTTGAAGATGCAAGACTGCTTGCATGACCGCCCAATTCCAAGTTCACTCTGTTCATGGTGTTCGATCGACAGATCGCATATTTGAAGATTTGAGTAGCATTTTAGGACCCATTCACCCGGGAAAAACATCTAGGTGACTGGCAATGCGTGATACGCTAGAAGGTTTCGAGTTACAGGCAGCATACAGCGATAAGCTTTGAATGGTTTCAATAAGCCAATGAATTTTGGAACCATTTTTTCTGCGCGTGGATTCGGCCTTTAACTTTTCTCCGCAGAATGTACCAGCTGCAACAAGACAGATAATTTCAAATGCTGGGATTTAAGGAAGACGACATGTATATGTTAGTTGTCTGACTGCAAAGGCTTCATTTCGGTGGTAGCCTTACACCGTCTAAGGTGGAGATTTTTGTTTCATGTTCAGTACACTCTAGATGCATGTGTAGTTAATCGCCAGGCATTTCTAACAGTCATCGACTGACTGTTCAACAATTTGTTCTATAATATAGGATGTTTGTCAAATTTATGTAGTATAGTACTTTGAAATTACTCAGATGGTTAAAGTGTTCATGTGAGTGTAATCGAAGAATTAGGTGATGCTTCTGGTATTTATAGACTATAAAAATTTACCCTAGTGGCCCTACAAGACTATTAAGGTTTATCTTTTATTTAAGATTAAATAAGTTGCTCGGCACGAGTAGAATCAGTCAGTCATATATTCGTGGTCATGGCACAGACACTTTGACTAAACTATATACACAAGTAGCACACATTTGTAGGTACCAACCATTTACGTCCTACGTTTCATAAATTCGTAAGCACAGGCAGATTCGATAAGTCAAACATCTTATGGAGGTAAAGACAAGACTTCTCGAAAGTATGCAGATTGTACCTGCAATTACTCTTGGAAGAACCGTTGTTACCAAACAAACTATTTTAGGGCTTTATAAATTCCGCAGGTAGATTAATCAAGTCAATAAGCTAGACATTCTTTCGCATTCTTCATCATTTACATGGCCTTTTGACCTAACATATTCTAGTCCTAACATATTGTAGTCCTTGCATATCTGCATAAATTTTGTTGCATTAAGATTGATGAATGGTTCAAATATGAGAAACTTCCAAAAAAGGAACACAAGACAAACAAAGGGAACATTAGCCTGACTATTTAATAAGATATTAGCCTCCAAACGGCCGCCACATGGCTCTAAACATGATGGATTCAAAATTTAATCTAATATTATAGATATCCCTATGCATTTGGTTATGATAAGTCTCTGGAGTTGGGGTCTCAATTTCCACTTCCAGTCATGGTATTTATCCGATAATAAACGTTGGATTAAAGCAACGTTTGCATATTATTTCCGTATCTTTCGACGCAAATTGCTATTAGGTGACAAAAGTATTTTTCAAGATAAAAAAATAGAACCTACGGAAAACCGAAGCTTATATCTGTAACCATATTGATAGTAGGGCTATATCCTACTTAAATTATACATGTGAATGACCTCTATGAATATCTACCCTGCACGTTTAGTATACCTGTGTCACAATGAATTT
This sequence comes from Debaryomyces tyrocola, assembly GCA_900006135.1. Classification (NCBI taxonomy): domain Eukaryota; kingdom Fungi; phylum Ascomycota; class Pichiomycetes; order Serinales; family Debaryomycetaceae; genus Debaryomyces; species Debaryomyces tyrocola. The sequence continues at coordinate 1,225,690 of LN874551.1, forward strand.
CAACCTTTTCGAAAAAAAGTGATTAGTAGTAGCCTCTTGGCTCCCATTTATCGGATTGAATAAATTCAATTAATGTTTTAGACCCTGTTTGTAGCAACGGATGCCCGCTAACGATCGATAGGAATTTTTCTAAACCTTGTCTTCTTTTCTCAATATTAAGGTCGTTAAACTTATTGGAATTAAGCAAAATCTTCCCCGGTAATGGCGGTATTATAACTCTAGTAGTTTCTTGTTCCAAAAGCTTTCTGAATATGACAAAATCGGAATATCTTCTCCGTACTCTGCTGTTACGTTTTTTGAATGCTGGTATATTGGTCTAAATGTTAATAACCGAACTCTAAGGTTTTGGATATTTCAAAATTATACTTACTCGGCATATGATTTCATAATCAGTAAAGAGTTCTTTTCCATAATGTGTTTGTGGATTTCGTACCTGATATGTTAGCGATTTTGATTTTGGAATGGTATTCGATATCGGACATTAAAGATTTACATACCTCAATTTCTAAAAAGTTTTCGGGTTCTCCGTATAATTCATTGAATGACTGTTGTTTATGTTTAGATGTTGTATTGATTACATCGTTAATCGATTGAAATGGCTTGGACATTTTGTCTTAGTTCTGGAGTAGAGTATTATCCCCTTGAAATCATTTGCGGAAAATATCACGACTTTTTGGTGAAATTTAGAATGCACTATTTTTTTGCCATAAATGAACGAACATTTTCATTTTTATTGTCTACAAAGCATACTTCTGATATCAAGTACTACTTATAGGCATCATAAAAAAAGATTATCTTCTCCCCATTAATTGAAAATTAATGTAAAATACTTTAGTGTTGTGTTTCACAAGACGGATTTATAGGTTATTTGAAAACTATATGTAAGAAAATCTATCAATGTACTAATACCTGCAGTATCAATAAAATAATTTACAATGGCTTACGGATTATAAGAAGACGGTAAGTTTTATTGTGGTCATTTAGACTGCTTCTTCAATTTAGATTGTTCATATTTCTAAAATGTACAAAATTTACAAAAAAAAGTATAAAACATGAAATAAATATGTATTCGTTAATTATTTAAAAGTCTGAACAGATTATGATCTAATGTATTGCTTCTAGCGGCTATTATTATAATATAGGTAAACGTAAGTGCTAATGCAGTTGTAAGATTGAAATTTCAATGGTACTCAACTTAGAATAAGAATTTGTTATTCTTTGGGACATGATTTGCTTTATTTGAAAAATAATAAGCAGCATGAGGCCATCCTAATATAATTCCCAAGCCACTAGCCCAGGCCAAAACAGCGGGCACTCTTTTGGCATATAATGACTTAAATTGAGTTCTTGGTAACTTTGTGATTGCTGACATGTTGTTATTTATTGCGATTCTTTTAAATGCTGAGATTGTATATGACAGGTATTTGAATATATAACCGATGACGAAAGAGAATAGATAGAATCATAGCAAAGCTATTGGGTTTATATACATCAACGTTTTAGAATGGGTGCAAAAATGAGGTGATACCAATGTCATTCAATAAATGAGTATCACCTCATTTTCGCGGTACTTTAGAAAAAGTCACCTCATTTTCCGGAGTTGTCCGTTGAAGTAGGCCATTTTTGTAATTCTGAACCGCTAATTAGCTGATTTATTGTCCACGGAAGAAACAATTGTTACATTGGAATGGAATGGATTTTTTAGCGAGTATCGAACGATAGTCATACAATATGTAATAAAATACGATTGCCTGTTTGCGAAAATTTATAGATCCTGATGTGTCCGTAAATGGCTGAGCAAATAAAGTTTACTACTCGTACAGTCATGATAAGCTCTCTACAGTTCTTTTCTACATCAAAATGTTACTATACCCAGTGTTATTCTTTATAAACCATGTAATTATAAATCATAAATAAAATACTCGTGACAATACAATGTCAATCTAGAGAAATAAATAAGTCTTCGATCGTACAATCAGTTAACCTTTTCTTTATCAAGGTATTCTTGTTGGAGATCGAAGGTATTACCGTTAACGGCGTGGTCTTTGAGAATGGCAATTCTCATGTTCGCCAACATATTGTGGGCAGCATTAGAATGGGCATATACCATACCGTTGAACGCCTTAGTGGCATCCTTACCTAAGGAGACTCTAATCAATGCTTGACCACCAGGATGTTGCTTGATGAATTGCTTAACGTCATGAACAATACCAGAAATAAGAATCAAGCCATCCTTCTTAGCTCTTGCAGTAAACTCTTCCTTATCCATAAGAGGCAATTCATTAAGCATGGTACCCCATTCCAACTTGGACTTCATTCTGTCCAACTTCTTTTGTTGTTGTTGGATCAAACCTTGTTCAATGGCATTTTGAGAGAATGTCTTCAAGCCCCATGCCAATCCCAACTTGGATAAAGCCCAAATGGTGATCTTAGTTGGATCATATTGGTACCATATTAACGCATTACGGTAGTCCGATGGAAATTCGTGGTGGAAGTTGTGGTAACCTTCACCAAAGGTGACCAATGCAGTGATAACGTTATCTCTAGGGGTTCTTCTATCGTCGAATGGTTGACTTCCAATCCAGTGTGCTAACGAGTTGATGGCAAATGTGGCTTGTTGAATGAAGAAAGATCTGATGATACCTCCGTAGACGAAACCACCCCAGTAATCACCCCATCCTAATCCAGCAATCAAAGTTGGAAGCACAAGTGCCATAAAAAACATAATTACGAGATAATGACGGTGTTGGAAGTTAACCACCCAGTCACCAGTTAAGTCAGAAATATCTGCCCTGGCTCTATTCTTAGGGTTGGCTTTAACCAACAACCATCCCATGTGCGAGTACCATAACCCTTGTCTGGCATCGTATGGATCTCTAGCGGTATCGGTGTATCTGTGGTGCACTCTGTGCGAATGGCCCCACCATTTAATGGAACCTTCAACCGCACCTGCACCAAAAAGAGCAAAGAAAATTTTAACTGGTACTGCTGCGTCGTACGCCTTGTGGGAATACAATCTATGGTATCCAGCCGTGATCGACAAACCCGACAAAATGTAGAGTACCACTCCCATTATTGCCGTCTTAAGTTGTGGTGGGTGTCTCAATGCACATACAAACCCAACAGTAGGCACAAGAACCACTAAAATCAAATTCAACCAGTTAATGTGCTCCGACCAATTTGACCAAGTCCATGGCTGGTCAGAAATATGGGTAATTTTGGTCCACTTTTCCTTGTCTCTTTTATCCTTTTCTGCCAATGACAATTCAGAGTCCTTGGTGATTTGGTCTGCGGTGACGTCCACCAATGACTTGGTACCCATCAAACGTCCACCCAATCCAGCGGCGACAACTCTTGGATTTTTCTTATTAGTACCTGCTGCTAAAGCATTAAGCGACGTAATGTCCGCTACTTCAACTTTATCTGACATGGCTACCAATGATTTGAATTCAAAGTATTAGTACGATATATTATGTTAAAATATACCTAAACCAACTAGTTAAGTGAATTTAGAAAAGAATTTTTTTCAGTCACAATAGTTAATCTATATATATAAGCCAACAGAAACAGAAACGGTAATAATGAACCATTTTGTTGGGTGCGATAGATGAGGTCGTGGAAATGGGCCATCTTAATAGACGAGCAACAGCCGTGAGATTACGTAGATTAGGGGCAATGGTGCTTAGATAATAGTCTCGGTGTATGTTGGTGTATAGAAGGTATAGAAGGTATAGAAGGTATAGAGCATTTAAAAGGTATCTCAATGGTATATGTGAGAGATATGTAATGCATTTGAAAGCATATGGAAGGTAGGGATGGGACAATGATAAAAGTAGAGATGAAAAGCCGGTATGGGCATCAATGCGTTACACCTCAACCTGGACCAACAAGAGGTATGGATGCCAACTAATACGGGTGTATGGATGGGGCGGGCGGGAAGGTTGTGAGCGTTGGATGAATAATTAGTTGGGCCATGGATCGACGGATCTCAGGCTTGTCAGCAGATGGGCTGCTACCAAATGTGTTATCAAGCCCGAGGCGCATCATATAGGATTGATAGGAAGAAAGCAACCGAATGGCGTGGTAATACCACATTCATCGACGATAAACGTTGAGTGATTAAGGGTTGGTGTTAAGGACGGAGCACGGATGCGGACTCGAACTATAGAAGGGAGTAGATAGTAGAGTAGAACATCGAGCTAGCAGATTGTAGGTGAAATGTAATGACTAAATTTCCCGAAACGGAAATATGTCGAATAATTTTTTTGCTGCATTGCACATCCAGTGTGAGTGGACCACAATACAATTACCTGAATATCTTGCACGTTGACATAAGATCGGACTTGCCACGGACTCTGGCCTTACAGGTCCAACGTAATATGGGTATCGGGTATCGACAGAGACATCGTACTGGGTTTGTGATCCTACAATTGTCATGAGATCGACGGCCTTGTTCGCACTGCGTAATGCCAGACATCTGGCAAAATCCACAATGCCTTCCATATCCCTGCGACTCCCACGAATAGCCGTAAATGACCACAATTGGCCCATAAATGACCCATAAATATCCAATTGACACCGGTTGATACCAATTGACACCGATTGACGCCAATTTGACTACGTGGCCTCTCCTGTGATAAAATCTCCCATATTACTACCATGTTAGTAGCCTTTACATCCCCAGATCACATCTCTCCCACCTAGTCCGAGTATCCCCCAATCCCACAATTGGATCACACAATTGGTCCACAAGTCCCAAAATGACCCCAGTGCTCGCTGCATTCCATATTCTCATCTCTTCGTCCTCATGTGTCAAATACTTCATCGTTCAGTGGTTAACCCTATCTCCACAAGAGGTGACACAAAACCCACAGGGTTCATTATACGCGAACACCAGATTTTCCAAGAGCAATATCAGGTCATACCCCATTTATTCGTATATAGCAGTATTGATCATATTTTATCCAAAAATCTTCAAACTACTCATTTTGATTTTTGATTTTGATAGTTCAGTATACTAGGAACACATACACCCAATTGAATTAAATTAGGCGATAGTAATATATAATGTCCAATTCATTTTCGTTCCAGAGGCAAAATCCTGGGTCACCCTTACAACAGCATTCGCCAATTCACAATATTAATACTGGCGGCCATTCTAATAGTGTCAGTAATCAAGGTAATAATCAACATCCACAGACTCCAGGTCATCATGTTCCATCTAGAAAACCGTCGATTGTGGAGATGTTGAGTTCTCCACCTCCGCTTCCCAATACTCCAGACCAGGAGGATATTCATTCGTTCAGTTTGAGCAGAAATACTTCAGTGAGCTCGCGGGCGTCGTCGATTTATGGAAACGTGAACGGCGGCACGTCGAAGGGGTCAATTGTGGGCGTAGACTGGGCAGAAATCCCGTTGGTGGAGTTGACGGAGTCGAATAAGTTGATTTCGATCAACTCGGGGTTTTCGGTCCAGAAGGCGTTCGAGACGTTGATGGAGCACAATTTGACGAGTGTGCCAGTGTCGTTGTCCAAGACGGATTCGACCGACCTTACTAACTGTTTGACATTCGATTACAGCGACGTGAACACCTATCTTTTGTTAATTATGAACAAGATCAGTTTGAATGATTTGTCGATCTCCGAAATAGATGATGCAGATATATCGGACCAGCAGAAGGATCTGATTGCGAAGACGATCAATAAAGCTAAGAAGGGCGAAGAGGTGCCAGTGGACTTCATTGTCAAGTTGCATCCAAAAAACCCGTTTGTGAAATTCAGCGAGCAAGACACCTTATACAAAGCGATGGAGTCATTGGGTAACGGGGTTCACAGAGTCGCCATAACCAATATGACGGGCACAAAGATTACGGGCATTTTATCGCAGAGAAGATTGATTAAATACATGTGGGAGAACGCCCGGAGATTTCCATCGTTGGATTTCTATATTAATTCAACCTTACAAGATTTGAAAATTGGATCAAATAACCCCATCACGATTTACGAAGATCAATTATTAATCGAAGCGTTATTAAAGATGTTCACGGAGAGGGTTACATCGTTAGCAGTGGTCGATAAGACAATGGCGTTAATTGGAAACATTTCAATTGTCGACGTGAAGAATGTTACCAGTTCTAAGAATTCGCACTTGTTATTCAAATCGGTTTTGGGATTCATTGGTTACAACTTGACCCAGAAGGGTATCGAAGAAGGCCAAGACCAATTCCCTATATTCCATGTTAATAACCAATCGTCATTAGGCCGGGTTATTGCAAAGTTAGTTGCCACAAAATCTCATAGACTATGGGTTGTTGAGAATAGAGGTTCGGTTCACCATGGCTCCGTGAGTTCGACGTCAAGTTCCAACTCCAACTCCAACTCAAAATCAGTCACTCAATCACCTAAGGCATCACCTTCTACTATTGAGAGCACATTGAACCAACTGGTGTCTACTCCTAGCAACGTGCAGAACATTCCCCCAGGCGGCGAGCCAGGAGGGTTACCAGGCAAATTAGTAGGGGTTGTCACGTTGACCGATATCTTGGGCTTGTTTGCATCGTCGAAGTCCAACAAGAAGATCGACCCACAATTTGCTAGGAACCAGAGAAGAAGATCGTCGACCTCGACCACCAGATCGAGCTTTGAAGGCTCCAGTGCAGGCCAGGATCTTTTCAGAAAATCATATACCACAAGTGCTCCTGCTAAGACTGAAGGCAAAGGTAAATAGACATGGCGCATGCTATTTGCCACTCTTCATTCCTTAGTTAGTCTTATATATATCCCAACTAGGTACATACATTTTTTTAAGACCCGGCTCGTTCTATTTTGAACATGAACCGGCCCTTTTATCACCGCTCTACTCAATATAAATAGTCTTATGTCACTGCCAACCCCAATTGGTTGTTGTAGTTTAGAATCCTACCTGATAAATAGCTCTTGTCAAGACACTACGTGTCTACTCTTAGGTTCAAAACATCTCCATTTCATCTAAAATGTTGCATATGCAGCAATCGCAACCAAGACGGCTGACTACATTTTTGACTCACCCTCTAACTAACTCACTCTACATACCTATCTCGTCACTCCAGAGCTTGTTTTTCCACTTCTCAAGCCAGTAGCCCAGTCATAAACATTCTGACTCATTCTATGAACTTTATTTCTTCAGGCTTGTACTCTCTAATTTCATTGACTCATGTTTACTCTGCCCATCGATACCTATTGATTCATTCTTTCACTGCCAGACCGAACCTACTGACTCACATTCTCTAGAATATCACAGAAATTGGTCGCCTCTACTACGCATTGACCGCCCCCATCTCCATCACTGACTCGTACAGCGTAATGATGGCGGAAACACTGTGCGACCCATCTCCCCAGGATTTTTTTACAGCCATTATTATAATATTGATCTGTACGCTTTTAGATCTCAAACTCCTTCGCGTGGACTCAAACCTTCACGATGTCCTCTTAAAGAGTATAACCTCCACTTCCATCCATTGCTTTTGTTTCTATAGTTATCCGCTAAACAATAGTACTAATATTGCTATATGCGTAGATGAGAGAACAAATCAGCGTACTTTTCAGAACCAGTGAGAAATTTTTTTTGGAAAATTTTTCTATGCGTCTCATCTCTATCACCTTGTTGGATCTTATATAAGGATCAGGAGTATCCCTGATTTTTAAATTACAATTAGAAAATTTTTTTTTCACAAACATATATTTCATATATTAATTAATCAAAATGGGTAAAGAAAAGACTCACGTTAATCTCGTTGTCATTGGTCACGTCGATTCCGGTAAATCTACTACCACCGGTCACTTAATTTACAAGTGTGGTGGTATCGATAAGAGAACCATTGAAAAGTTCGAAAAGGAAGCCGCCGAATTAGGTAAGGGTTCTTTCAAGTACGCTTGGGTTTTAGACAAGTTGAAGGCTGAAAGAGAAAGAGGTATCACCATCGATATCGCTTTATGGAAGTTCGAAACTCCAAAGTTCCACGTCACCATTATTGATGCTCCAGGTCACAGAGATTTCATCAAGAACATGATTACTGGTACTTCCCAAGCTGATTGTGCTATTTTGATTATTGCTGGTGGTATTGGTGAATTCGAAGCCGGTATCTCTAAGGATGGTCAAACCAGAGAACACGCTTTATTAGCTTACACCTTAGGTGTTAAGCAATTNATTGTTGCTATCAACAAGATGGACTCTGTTAAATGGGACAAGAACAGATACGACGAAATTGTCAAGGAATGTTCTAACTTCGTCAAGAAGGTCGGTTTCAACCCAAAGAGTGTTCCATTCGTCCCAATCTCTGGTTGGAACGGTGACAACATGATTGAACCATCTACCAACTGTCCTTGGTACAAGGGTTGGGAAAAGGAAACCAAGGCTGGTAAGTCCTCTGGTAAGACTTTGTTAGAAGCTATTGATGCCATTGAACCACCAACCAGACCAACCGATAAGCCATTAAGATTACCATTGCAAGATGTCTACAAGATTGGTGGTATTGGTACTGTGCCAGTCGGTAGAGTTGAAACCGGTATTATCAAGGCCGGTATGGTTGTCACCTTTGCCCCAGCTGGTGTCACCACTGAAGTCAAGTCCGTTGAAATGCATCACGAACAATTAACCGAAGGTGTTCCAGGTGACAATGTTGGTTTCAACGTCAAGAACGTTTCCGTTAAGGAAATTAGAAGAGGTAACGTCTGTGGTGACTCCAAGAACGATGCTCCAAAGGGTTGTGACTCTTTCTCCGCTCAAGTTATTGTCTTAAACCACCCAGGTCAAATCTCCTCTGGTTACTCTCCAGTCTTAGATTGTCACACTGCTCACATTGCTTGTAAGTTCGACACCTTAGTTGAAAAGATTGACAGAAGAACTGGTAAGAAGTTAGAAGACAACCCTAAGTTCATCAAGTCTGGTGACGCCGCTATTGTCAAGATGGTTCCATCTAAGCCAATGTGTGTTGAAGCCTTCACTGACTACCCACCATTAGGTAGATTCGCTGTCAGAGATATGAGACAAACTGTTGCCGTCGGTGTTATCAAGTCTGTTGAAAAGTCCGACAAGGCTGGTAAGGTTACTAAGGCCGCTCAAAAGGCTGCTAAGAAATAAGCTCCTTAAACGTATTAGGAAAGTTTACTTGAATTTAATACTACAAATTTTGAGTTCTTTTTCCTACGGTTTAAATTTGGTTTATTTTGTAAGTAATTTTATAGTTTAATGTTTAATAGGTGTTTAATTTTGTCCCATCGTAGTAATTACTTAGATTCTAATCGCTTCCTCTATCCGTGCTACTGTATACTGTCAATGTCATCTCTGATTCCTGCCGGATATATCGTTCCATTTGGTCGGTGCCATAGATGCAAATTCTAGCTGAAAATTTTCCTTATCATTCTACATGTGATTGTTCGGCGCAACTTCTCGAGTCAATAATCTGATAAGAACAACAATTGCTAATTAGTACTTTACAATATTAATATGTTAGCCTCATTTCATTTCTTAAATAGCCTCCGGCCCCTCATATTTATGGCATCAAAGAGGATAGGTTTTCGGTTTTGTAAGGAGACGGATTTGCAATTTATGAAAATTGCCGAGTCAGATTCTGGGGAAATCCGAGTCGCAAAAACACCGTGTATAAATATTTTCATTGACTCTGATTTCCAACGACGCTTGTATTAGCCTATGAAGTATTTAAACCATGTAGAATCCTTATAAAAAGAGTTTAAATGGGTTTTACCATCATTCATCTTTGATTCAATAGATACAATCATAGATTAATTTTTTTTTGTTTAAAACTCCAAAAAAATAAGAGAAGAAGGATGATTTCAAGAGTTGTTGCAAGATCAGCTCGTGCTAATAGATTGTCGACCTTGACTAGATCTGTTCCAAGGGCATACAACTTGAATTTAAAGTTTGTCGCTAGTAACAGATTTTTAGCTTCTAAGGCAGATACTTCATCCGCTGACTATGAGAAAGTTTACGATCCAAGTGCCAAAACAGTCTCTTTGGGCAATTTGGACACCTTTGCTAGACGTCATCTTGGTCCTACACCAGAAAACGTCAAGACCATGTTAACAGCTTTGGGATACAAGGATTTAGACGAATTTTTAAGTAAGGCTATCCCAGAACATGTTTTATACAAGAGAGCATTACAAATTCAACCACAACAAGGGTTTACCGAGCTGGAAATGTTAGAACATTTACATAGCTTGGCCAATAAGAACAAAATCGTCAAGTCTTTTATTGGTAAGGGTTATGCTGGTACTAAGGTTCCACCAGTGATCCAAAGAAACTTATTGGAATCGCCAGAATGGTATACTTCTTATACTCCATACCAACCAGAAATCTCGCAAGGTAGATTAGAATCATTATTAAACTACCAAACCATGGTTACTTCCCTAACTGGTTTAAATATGGCCAATGCCTCATTATTGGATGAAGGTACCGCTGCCGGTGAAGCCATGTCCTTATCATTCCACAGTTTGAAGGGCAAAAGAGGTAAATATGTGGTTGATACTAACCTCCACCCTCAAACTTTAGACGTTATCAAATCTAGAGCTGAAAATATCGGGGTAGAAATTGTCGAATTACCATTATCTACTCAAGAAGGTCTTGAGGAATTAGAAAAGATTGCTTCTGATTCGTGCGGTGCCTTAGTTCAATACCCAGGTACTGATGGTTCGCTTAACAACTACACTAAAGTTGGTGAGATTGTTCATGCTCACAAGGGACTTTTCGCCATGGCTACTGATTTATTGGCTTTGACTTTAATAAAGTCACCAGCAGAATTTAATGCCGACATTGCATTGGGTACTTCTCAAAGATTCGGTGTTCCATTCGGTTACGGTGGTCCACACGCTGCATTTTTCGCAACCAACATGAAATACTCCCGTAAAATTCCAGGCAGAATCGTTGGTTTATCAAAGGATAGATTAGGAAAACCAGCCTTGAGATTAGCGTTACAAACCAGAGAACAACATATTAAGCGTGAAAAGGCTACCTCTAATATTTGTACTGCTCAAGCTTTATTAGCTAACATGGCTGCCATGTATGCCGTTTACCATGGTCCAAAGGGGTTGAAAGACATTGCTTCTAGAGTCTACGGTTACACTACTGTTTTAGCTAACGAAATCTCTAACAATTCTCAACACGAAATTGTCAATGATAAATGGTTTGATACGTTAACCATTAAGTTGGGTGGTGGTGTTAAGTCTGACGAAATTTTAAACAAGGCTCTTAACGAGTACAACATTAATTTATTCAAGGCAGGTGAAGATAAGGTTTCCTTGTCTTTGGATGAAACTGTGGAAGAAAAAGACTTGATTGCATTGGTTGATGTTTTCACAGGCAACAATCTGTTCAGCACTTCTTCAATTTCAGAATTACCAAAATTACCTACCGAATTATTGAGAACCGACGAAATCTTAGCTCATCCAGTTTTCAACACCCATCGTTCTGAAACTTCCATGTTACGTTACTTACATTTATTGCAAAGTAGAGATTTGTCTTTGGCTAACTCCATGATCCCATTAGGTTCATGTACTATGAAATTGAATGCCACCGTTGAAATGCAAACTTTATCTATACCAGGTTTCAATCAAATTCATCCATTTGCTCCATTAAACCAGGCTCAAGGTTATAAGGAATTAGTCGACGAATTTGAAAAGGATTTAAATGACATCACTGGTTTTGATGCTACAACTAATATGCCAAATTCTGGTGCTCAAGGTGAATACACTGGTTTATCATTAATCAGACAATATCATAAATCCAAGGGTGAATACGAACAAAGAAATATTTGTCTTATTCCAGTTAGTGCTCACGGTACTAACCCAGCCTCAGCTGCTATGTGTGGATTAAAGGTTGTTCCTGTCAAGTGTTTGAATAACGGTTCTATTGATGTAGATGACTTGAAAGTGAAGGCCGAAAAGCACGCTGAAAACCTTTGTTCTATCATGATCACATACCCATCTACTTACGGTTTATTCGAGCCAGGTATCAAGACTGCAATTGACCTTGTACACAATAACGGTGGTTTAGTTTACTTAGATGGTGCTAACATGAACGCCCAAGTTGGTTTGACTTCGCCAGGTGACTTAGGTGCAGATGTCTGTCACTTGAACATTCACAAGACCTTTGCATTATCCCACGGTGGTGGTGGTCCAGGTCAAGCCCCAGTGTGTGTAAAGGAACACTTGAAACCATTCTTACCAAAGCATCACTTCTTAGACACTCCTCATTCTACCAACGAATCCATCCAAGCCGTTAACTCTGCTCCATACGGTTCTGCCTCTGTTATCCCAGTTTCATACTCATACATCAAGATGTTGGGTGCCAAGGCCTTACCTCACGTTTCCTCTATTGCCATGTTGAACGCTAACTATATGTTAGAAATGTTGAAGGATCAGTACCAAATTATGTTCGTCGATCACAGCGCCTCCACCAATGAAGGATTGAAGCACTGTGCTCACGAATTTATCTTGGACTTGAGAGAATTCAAGGCTGTTGGTGTTGAAGCCATCGATGTCGCCAAGAGATTACAAGATTATGGTTTCCATGCACCAACCATGTCTTTCCCAGTGGCCGGTACATTGATGATCGAACCAACCGAATCTGAAAACTTGGAAGAATTGGACAGATTCATCAACTCCTTATTGTCCATCAGAAAGGAAATCGATGCCTTTGCCAATAAAGAACCATTGGGCCAAGTGTTGAAGAATGCTCCTCACTCGTTGAATGACATCATCTCCACTTCCCAAGCCGACTGGGAAACCAGAGGCTACACCAGAGAACAGGCTGCATACCCATTGCCCTTTTTGAAGGAATCTAAGTGCTGGCCTGCCGTTTCCAGAGTTGACGATACTTACGGTGACATGAACTTGATGTGCACTTGTCCATCAGTTGAAGAGGTTGCCGCAGATCAATAAGCGTGGTTTTGGGTTATGTATTTTTATTAGTCGTTTACAGTCTTACACACATATTTATAGGTTATACATATACACTATACAGTTAATATCAAGTTATTCTAATGAATACGAGTCAATGATAGTAATAATAATTATTGATCACATGACCCCGCTTTTTTCACATTTCAGACTTAGAGGGTCTCGGTGATATTGGAAGCAAGTTTCGATTATATTTGATAACAGGTAACCACAGAAGTATAATAGAGAAAAGCCATAGGTGGATATGGAGTGGCAGAATCCAATTAAATACAAGAGAAGTTCTGTTTCTATGGGTATGCCGTATTCGCAAGGAAGTTACGGGCTTTCTTATACCAGTCCACAACAACAAAGGACGCAATTCTACGGCGGTCGACATGCTTTGCTTCCACCCAGCTCGAATGGGAATAATAGGGGACTAGGTAGCGAAGGAGGTTCGGGTGTTATTGACCGCCATAGCTACTATTTTTCTCCCGATCCATTATATTGCTCAGACTGGACATATTTAAATGGCGGAGAGATGGATTGCATTGCATTGAGCTCGTATAAGGAAGGGTTCTCCAACAAGATACTGGTTGTTCATGGAGTAGGCTACGGACGAGAAGCTACGGGTGTGGGCAACGGAGATATGGGTGATGATGGTGATGTGACGATGGGGTCGCCCACGTCAAACGCATACCAAGACGATGCGATCGAGGGGTTTGATTTCCACAAGGTGGCAGAGGTATCGGTAGATTATCCCGTCACGAACTTGCAATGGGATCCTTCGATGCTCAAGATGGGAAACGGTTTGTCTGAGCGGTTGGGGGCGTCGCTGGAAGTGTTGAGACTCTACAAGGTGGATCACGAAGCTCTCGATAAGAATAGCGACTACAAGTTGACCCAGACGCATATTCTCGCTAACAACACGGCGACAGCGTCATCGTCGACTTCGTCGTCTGCTCAGTCGAATACCGGCGCATCGGGAAGCGCTAGTGACGACATGAACACTTTCCCACCCGTCACATCATTTGACTGGAACAAAGTCGACCCCAACCTCATCATAACATCTTCTGTCGATACAACATGCACGGTATGGGACTTGAATCGATCGAGCCTTACCGCAGACCCCAGTTCAGACCTGAACGCTGTCACCGACACCGCCACCGTCAAGACCCAGCTCATCGCCCACGATTCGGAGGTGTTCGACGTCAAGTTCATCCACAACTCGACCAATGTGTTTGCGTCGGTAGGAAATGACGGGTCAATGCGTGTGTTTGATTTGCGGTCGTTGGAGCATTCGACCATCATCTATGAGCCGTCGCACCCGTCGACATCTGCTCTGACCCCAACGACACCTCATCACAACACGCGGGCGCTTCTCAAGCTCTCGGCATCCAATATCGACCAGAATTACTTGGCTACCATCGGCGTCAACTCAAACCAGGTCATAATCATCGACATGCGCATGCCCGGACTTCCAGTGGCGGCGCTCGATGGATCGTTGGGCGGAGCCAACACCGCAGCCATCAACTCGATCCAATGGCACCCGTCGTCCAACTATCTTCTCACCGGCGGCGACGACTGCCAGGCCCTCGTGTGGGACTGCAACAACGTCCGCCATCCAGGTGTCCCAAAAACCCCGTCGTCGGCCTCGTCACATACCCCCGACTTCACCTCGCTCGTCGAGTCGCCCGTGCTAGCCTACAACGACAACCTCGAGGTCAACAACGTATGTTGGCGCCGTGACCAAGGCGACTGGATGGGTGTCGTCAGCGGCAAGGGTTTCCAGGCCGTTCTGATATAAATACACTCAATTCTAGCCACCTTGGTGTGCTTTTTTACACCAATTGCACCACTTGCACCCAATCCACCCGCCTGCACAATTGCACCACCCCTTGCGCGAATCCCGCCTGCAAAATCCACTCGCACACTGGACAACCAGTTTTCCTTTCACCACCCACCCCTCTGACCCTACTAATGCCTACCTATCACTCCCATTGGGCCCCAAATCTCCATTTGTTCCAAAAATATCTTCGTTTTTCAATTAAACTACCGTATATAGAGCCTCATGACGCACAGAACAATCGTCCTAAAATTGGGTAAACGCACGCATTCCCATCTGTTGATGAAAAATAGTTTTGTGCAGGAGGCCAAATCATTAATTTACTACCCTTAATAAGTTATAAATAAATTAATATAAAATGGAAAATAATTATATATTCTACAATAGATCGTGATCGTTTGAACAATATTGGTAAATATTGAATAGTTTCTAGTGAAATAATAGGTATCACAGGATCCAGGGAAACTATTAGGATTGATTTTGGTTGAGATTTGGGATTACAAGAACCAAATTAGGCAAGACGGTAGATCCAGGTTGAAAAACGGGCCTTTTTAGCTAGCGGCGGTATATTGGCAGATTTAGGCCACGAAAGAGCATATTGGGCTATTAGACGGTATGACATACGTTGACAGCATGATGGGTAATGTGCGGGGGATGTTTCGAAGGGCGGACGAGGATACGGAGGACGAAGGGGGATTGCAAGATGATGGGGGGTTTAATGGGACGTCGAGCCTGAGTTCGAGCATTGGGCCGTCGTCGAGTTCGGGAGACGATGGGCCCACTGGCGGGTCGAGTTTGACGAGCGACAATTCGGAGACGATGGGGCCTACGAGTGATGGGAGTGATAGCATGAGTGGGACAGTAAGTGAGACGAGCGGTCCAACTAGTGGCCCAACAAGTGCCACTAGTTCGGATATTACGAGTGAAAGTTCTAGTGCGAGTTCTAGTGAGAGCCCGAGTAGTTCGTCGAGTTCTGACACTTCGAGTTCTGAAACTTTTAGTTCTAGTTCTAGTTCTAGCTCTGGTTCTAGTTCTTCTAGTTCTTCGAGTTTTAGCTCGCTGAATTCCAGTTCTGTTAGATCCAGCTCGTCGGGCTCCAGTACTAGATCTTTTAGCTCGTCGAGTGATCCCAGTTCGTCGAGTGATCCTAGTTCGTCGAGTGATCCTAGTTCGTCGAGTTTTAGCTCATGGAGCTCCAGTTCCTCAGCCTCGCCGAGCTCGAGTTTTTTGACATCGAGTTCGATCCCCGTCTCGTCGAGTGAATCCAGCTCGTCGCTGTCTTCATCGCAGTCATCATCACAAGAACCTTCCAGCCTGTCTGAGATTTCGTCTACGTCGTCGTCTTCTTCGCCTTCAAGCACTCCAAGCCAGGCGTCGCGGACATCGCATTCGGAATCATCCACTCGGGCCAGTTCTTCAAGGAGCTCCTCCTCCCACACACAATCATCATCTTCCCCTTCATCATCATCTGACAGAACATCATCTCATGTAGCACCTACGTCATCACTGTCGTTCTCCTCATACTACACAACTATCGAAGATTCCGACACCACAGTCACTTCATTGGTCACAGTGCCCACGTCGGCGGCAAACGATCTGACTAACGCCTCCGGCTCCACGTCGGAAAAGAACGCTAAATTGATTGGTGGTTTGGTCGGCTCCATTGGGGGCACTATTGTCATTGGACTCCTTGTTGCATTATTCTTATTTTTGAAGAAAAGAAAGAAGGTCACAAATCAATCACCAGACTTCAACGATAATACTTCTGGTGATTCGGATTCTTATAAAGACAAGTCGGGGTTCAAAAAATTATTCTCATCTAAGCATACTAATACCTACGGTGGTGTTGCTGGCGTGACGGATATCGAAAGACAGAACGACACTCCTGCAATCCAGGCTGACGATGAGAGTAATGAAGAAAGCGATGACTTCGTATATCGTGGTGTCACGAACAACAATAACCTCGACAGTGTCTTCAGGTCAACCGCATCCAACTCATCGGGCCAGAATACGGCCATGGGCGGCAGTGCAAATCAGAGTGCAAACCAGAGTGCCAACCACACTCGTATGAATTCAATCGGCCACGCATTGGACATACCTTATGAGACTCGAGAGTCTGAAGAGCATGATCCTTTTGCGAGCCATAATCGAATAAACTCAGACGAGACGGACAATTTCAGTCCGTCTGACTATGACATTGATCAGAATGACTTGGTTCCTGCTGATCGGAGAAATATCTTTGGCGAGGAAAGTCATAGTAATAATTCTCGGTCCAGATTCCATGAGGAAATTATTTGATCTTTTTATTTATCCATAGAAGGCTTGCTATTTTTTTGAGCTTATTATTTACTGGGCCTACTATTTTTTCTGGTCATTTTGGGGCATATTATATGGTATTCAGTTCTATATTATTAATACTATTCAATTATTATAAGCTATATTTGTAGTATAAATTAGTATCCTGCACAGTATCAAGGATTTTTTCACTAACAAAATTTGTCAATTTTTCAATAAAAATTGATCGAGGTAGTATATTGCATTTTATTAGATAAACGACATGTCAGCTAAGAATGTTATGGTTAAATTGATCGTGGGCGCTGGTCAGGCGGCGCCTGCTCCTCCGGTTGGTCCAGCATTAGGCTCGAAGGGTGTTAAGGCCATAGATTTTTGTAAAGAATTCAATGCAAGAACTGGTAATTACCAACCAGGTATTCCAATTCCATGCTTGTTAACCATTAAGCCAGATAGATCATTTACTTTTGAGATGAAGTCACCACCTACCTCATGGTTGTTATTAAAAGCAGCACAAGCTAAAAAGGGGTCAGACAAGCCAACGCATAATATAGTGGGTGAAATCTCGTTGAAACATGTGTACGAAATAGCTAAGATTAAGAAAACGGACGACAGACATAAGGAAGTAGACTTACAAGCGATCTGTGGTGCGGTGATTCTGACTGCTGAAGCAGTTGGTGTTAAGATTGTTCCTTAGACATATTTAAAGGCTACTTGTAAATTAGATAATATTTTTCATGTATATATTAATAAGAGTTATTTCACAGTTCTAAGACAATGTTCTTGTTTCTTGGGTTGATATCTATCAAGTGTAGTATAGTAAACACAACCATTTAACCGATACATACTATATTAAAGATGCTAGAAGAAAATTAAAACATATTCTGTATTTAGTGCTTTTTCTTGGTCTTATCGAATGCAGCTATATGAGCTTTTGCTTGATCCACTTGGGTGTGGTCATGATTGTCACAAGGCACAACTTCAAAATTTGTAGATTCATCCAGGGTTAATTTCTGTTCCACATAACACATATCAATAGAAGTTAACCAATCGTCATTGAAACATTCCTCAATTGAGATACGACATGCTGGAGGTAATTCTACCATCTTGCCAATCAATGGACGACAGTCCTCTGGTAAGGCAAGTAGTAATCTTCCCGCACCCGATTCGCTTGAAGTATGAGGCTTACCTTGGGAGTTGAGTGATTGGGGATTACTTGTTTCAGATTTAGAAATTGAAATTGGGTTCATTTCACTGATGTCTAATTCGTCATCCCTTTCGTTCAAATCACTATTAATTTGTTCTGGAGTCCTTTTAAGCATTTCAGATAATGGAATCATTTCACCTCTACTAGCAAACAACTTAAAGCTATTATCTGATAACTTTGGAACTTTCCATGGGAATTTTTTCAATATCATACAGCAATATATTATAGCCGCGGACCAAACATCCACTGGTCGAGGATCGTACTTATTGAAAACACACACTTCGGGTGCCAAATATGGATCTGAACCTACAATGCCTTGTGCTTCAATCAAGGTTTTCGTAAATGGATAAGAAAAGACAACTGCAGAACCAAAATCAATAATCTTCACAATACCTCTATTATCAATAACACAGTTATCAAGTTTTAAATCTCTATGAGCCAAACCCATTGAATGTAAGTAGTTTATTGCCGATAGAATTTGTTTAAAACAACAGTTGATTTCTTCTCGTGACATCTTGTTCGACATTACAATTGCAAATAAATCAAAATCACAGTATTCCATAACTTGTAGGATACGTTCATTTTCGTAACAGATTTCAATGGTTTCAATAATGTTCGGGTGCTTTAAAGTAGAGCCAATACAATATTCTCCAGTAATTTTCTTAGCGTAATCCCTCTTAGTTTCATTTTGGTATTTGGCTCTAAATTCTTTCACCGCAAATACTTGTTTGTCCGATAATCTGTTCACTAATTTCACAGCACCACCAGCACCGGCACCTAAATTATCACCGAGCTTTCCGTATCTCTTTGAGAATGGTAACTGCTGCTGAGGATTAATTAAGACCAGTACAGAACCTCTTCTTTCGCGCTGATAATTCATTTTATTCTGCAAGACTGACGAGGAACGACTGACCGAAGATGAGCCAATAGTGAGCCCAGCATTAGGAGACTGGGAATACGAGGCATTGGATGACGATTCAGTCAATGATTGTCCGTATGACCCAGGTTGGAACGAACCGCTCATTGGTGTATTAGAATCGGTACTAACAGGAATGCTATTTCGGTCACTTCCATTTGATCTCAACGATGAGGATAAACTTGAAGCTGGAGCTGGGTTGGCTGGAGTCGACTTCTTAAAGAATCTCTTCAAGTTAGCCATCGAGTTATGTCTTGAAGGAGCTGGAAATGCATTTGAACTGATTGATTCATTTGATGAAATAGATGATGGAGAGCTCAACGGAACATAATTGTTATAGTCTTGATAGGCATTATTATAGAATGAACCTAAATCTGTTGATGACGATGGTTTTTTATTTGGACCTTTATTCTTAGAAGAGAAAAAATATGATAATCCCGATTGAGAGCCCGATCTATTCGAAGTACTCAATGACGCCTGAGCTTGAGCCTGAGCTACTCTTTGCTTTGAAATAACAAAACGTGGTTCAATCGACGAAGAATTAACCTGAGGGGATTGAATATGAATTGATGAAATCGGCTGTCCATTAGGCAAATTAGGGATATGTGAATTATCATGAGTAATGGGGGCTTCACTGGAGAAGCTTGATGGTTGATTTGCCATTCCATTTAAATTCGTAAACGAACTCGATAATTGACTTCTGCCTCCGGGTGCACTGTATGGGATCGAGGATGACATGCTTTCACCCCCATATCCTCCAGAATTCAAGAACGAAGAATGCGATACAGAGCCTGTTCTCTTTGTCCTAGGGCTGGCAACAGTGGGTGGCTTGATTGGAACGTCTCTGTACTGAAAAGCGGTATTGCCACTGTTTCTGCCCCCTTGAGTCCTTGGAGACTCAGGAACCAAGAACGAATCTTCCGGAACAATATCTATCGATGGATCAAACCCGTTGATGACCTGCGGTTGTGCGATATCCAATGAGCCGTTGTCATAGGTCTCATCCATCGAAAATCCACCTACCCCCCCGGTAATAGCATCTACATCGTCAGACCCCAAATCGGGCCCATGCCCATTTCCCTCCAATATATCGTGGTTCTGATGCGATGGTGTGATTGTTTCACTCGTAGAATCCAATGATGTCTGCGAGTGATTCTTGGAAAGTATCGGCGTAGCATTATTCGAGTTTGACTCATTTAACAACCTCGTTAGCGAACTAATCGGCATCTTCCCACTGTTAGAAGCCTTTCGGTTAGGCGTTTCTAAATTCATTTCCCGTATATATTCTCCTGCGATGCTTCTTTGGTGTTTTTAATTAATCTACTTTAAAGTTCAATAATAGCCTCTAATGGAACGCAGTTGCCTATTTCTGAAATTTTTTTTTTCAATTAATACTGAAAACCGTCTTCAAACTTTAGTCCTTCGATATAACTATTTCACGAGACCAGCTGATGTTATAAATGATGTGCTTAAACACTTAGTTCTTCCAAATTCCTCAAATTTCTTTTGACGCTTTCAATGGTCGTTGTTTTGTTGATAAGCGCGTGATCTTAGATACTGATAATGAACAATCTAATTTTATTTGTCAATCAATTATACATTTTTTATTTGACGTTATTCTTCAAGAAATATATAGAGTATGTAGGAATAGGTGTATAATTATTTATATAATCAATTGGTGTGAACATATGGTTTACATCAATGCTAATCTTTCTTTTTAGACTTGGATTTTTTAGCCTTGGATTTTGATTTAGGGGTAGATTTCGTAGTAGATAAATTTTCGGCCCGAGATTCAGATTGCGATGAATCGGGTTGAGATGGGAATAATGGTAATTCATCGTTAGCTTCTGATGGAATTCCAATCAGCCTTTTGAGGGATGCGAGCTTTGCTTGTAACTCTTCTGGACTTTCGGGCTTGGTGTCTACATCAGCTTTTCTCCTAGCTTCTTCGTTTTGGGCTCTCAATTTATCAGCTAAGGGCATTTTGGACTCCTGGATCTTTTCCTGCTTTTTTCTCTCGATAGCTGAGCTCTTTTCCAATGCTTCAAGGAGCTTTTCTGTCTCGTCGTACAAGGCCTTCTGGAGGTTGTCGTCACTAAGCTCTTTACGGGCTGGTTTTAATATTTTGCATTCTTGGATAACGTTTCCACCGTCGAGATTTTTAAACACGGGAGCAGCCAATGCATACAAGAACGACTGGGCTCCTTGAGAGGTGCTTTTGAAAAAGATCCAGAATATTGGGAACAAAATGAAATAGACCAAAAGCCCCCAAATCGCTCCCATCGATAAAAATCTTCTTGTAGATGGAGTTCTCATGATTCCGGGGTTGACCATGTTGACTCTGACGTTACATGGAGCCTTGTCCTTTCTCTCGAAGCTATTCAACCTTCTTTGGAATTCTTTGGCAAACATCGTCAACATTAATTTGGATGTACCATATAACTTCCAGGGTTCTCTAGTAGGATACCGCCTATTTAACCACAACGCATCCTTCATATCGAGGTCCCCTAAGGCTTGAGATACACAGGTGGCCATAACAATCCTAACGTCTCTGTCCGGAAGCTGTATTTTCAATGCAGGAGAAAGTAACGTCAACAAGTGAAAATGTGCTAAGTAATTGATTCCCATCTGCTTCTCAACACCGTCCATCGTAACTTGTCTTGCCTTTCCAATAGGAATCGATTCGGCGGCGCAGCATATCACACCGTCCAATCTTCTTGGAGGTTGATTGTCTAACCATTTCGTGGCAAATTTTCTTATAGAATATAACGAATTCAAATCACATTCTTCAGCATAAATCATAAAGTTATCAGTTCTCTCTCTCAAGTCTTCAATATAGTCTACGAGCCAACTGTCTTCAGTGGATCTCACCAAGAGAATAAGTTGAGCTCCCTTACTTGCAAGTTCATACGCAAGATTTGCACCCAATCCAGAAGTACCTCCTGTCATGATATATACCTTCCCATGATAATCTCTTTCCCAAGTATTTGAAGTTCCACCAAAGTAGTACTTAATACCTGCAAGGGCCATAATTGCTGGAGTATAAGTCTTGATATACTCCCATCCTGGAATTGCTTCCGGTCCCTCATATATGGCTGTACCTAGTATGTCTATTGGCATTATGTCTATTAGACTAGTTAGTGTGAAAGTAACTATTATATGCTGTTCTGTTCTCTATCGCCGTCCTATCGAAGTTCGAAGTATTACGCGTGTGCACATAATTTTCTACTGCTCATCGGGACATATATATTTTTTTTTCAGATTTGGTTTATTGAAGTGTATATTACTAACATCATACAAGTAAGAAACAATGGACGAGTCTGTATTCTATATATCGGAGGGAGATCCAGCTGACAAGCATTCACAAGAGTCGTTTGGGCATTCTAGTTCGGTGCATTCGTCTCAGCAACATGCTGGGTTTAGACAGGCCGACTGTCCTCAAAATGGGGCCTGTTTAAGCGGTGTAGGAGCAGGAGAAAGACTATTCGTTGCAAGCCCTAATAAAGCTTTGATTAATGTTTACTCGTGGGGCAAAGAAAGTCCCGACCAAAGAATTCCAATTCCAGAACAATTGAGTTGTTTGACTTTATGCAAGCATCCTCGTATCGAGGTGCTGGAGGGAAACCAATCAGATGAACGTAACTTACCAAGTTTCCGGACTCCGTGGTTATTAGCAGGTGGTTCCAAGACAGGGAAGATTTATGTGTGGGAGTTGGCATCGGGAAATTTATTGTGTGTCAAAGAAGCTCATTACCAAGCGATCACAGCTATTAAATTCTCTCAATGTGGCACATTTTTGGTATCCGGAAGTTCGGATGCCAGATGTATGATTTGGAGAACAAGTGATTTAATATCGGTATATAACAAGGATGAAGAGTCGAGTATAAATATCAAGCCATTTGCATCGTTCACAGACCACACATTACCAATCACAGATTTGACAATATCTGAAGCAGGAATTATCAGTGATTTAAGATTATACACCGTCTCTCGTGATAGTACTTTACGAATTTATGATATTATGACAAAGTCCCTTTTAACTACATTTGTGTTGCCCTCTGGTATTGAATGTGTTACTAAAGATCCCGCTAACAGAGCCTGTTATGTTGGATTATCGAACGGCTTGATCAGGACGGTTCCTTTATACCAAATTAACCCAAACACGTCTGTATTAGAGAGTATAGGAGGTAGGGGTAAGATAGTTACTTTGGATACTGATCCTAATTTATTGAGTACTTTTGTCCACCATCAACAACGTTTAAGCACCGAACCATTGCATAAAACATTAAATAAAAAGACGCCCACAGAAGAAAAACCAATCCTAGTAACGAGGTTATCCATCACAATGGATGGTTCTAATTTGATATCTGGCGATTCAGCAGGTAGGGTGTACGTTTCGGATATTGTTTCTAGACAAGTCGTTAAGACTTTTGCACCTTGTAAATCTTCTATCTCATATATCCAGGTCAATACTTGTGCAGTCGAAAAGGTATCCGTTTCAAATACCTCATCGAACAACAATGACAAAAGACACAGATTAATTCCGCAATTCAAAAGAGTTCTTGCCAATCCTGATCCGTTAGAGCATCAACTCTATATGGAAATTCCTAAACAACTGGAAGTAGAAGAGGATTTTGAAGGCTGGTTAGCACGTAAATCACAGGAAGAATTGGAATTCAAGAACTTGACACACATAAGTTCCTCAGTTACTGTAACAGGTACCGCTCCAACTACAAGTGATTCGACAGTTAAGGAATTAGAAGAAAAACTCGCAAAAGTATCAAAGGCTTACACCGATTTGAGAGCAAAACACGAAGAGTTGTATGAAGAGCATAATAAATTACTCAGTGATTCATAATCATTAACAATGCAATAAATATATATAATTAATAATTTTGCCCATCACCTCGTAGGTGACAATGGCCTATTAAATCCCTTACTTCTATTCATGTATGTTCTATATTCCGATTTGGTCTCCTTTTTGGTATTTCCTCCTTTCGTACCTTTAACATGTTTACCTTTTGTAGTTCCAAATCCCCCGAATCCCATCAAACTTATCATATCATCATCTTGAGCCTCTGCTGGGATTTCCATATTTATATCGTCTTCATCGTTTCTTTCTCTTTGACGTCCTCGGTTATCTTGCTCTTGCCTATGTTCTGGAAGTTTAATTTTATTATTGAATGAGGAATTCAGCAACGGTAAATCTTGTAATGATGTGTTATCCTTTTTATACAAATCCGACTTTTGCATTTTGTCAATCGATCTTTCTTGTGATCTATCTCTATAATGCTGGTCCTTATGATCACTCCCTTGAGAGTTCATTGTAAGCGATTCACTGGATTTATGGGGCAGTCTTGACCTAGATCTAGAAGCATCGAATTTTGGGTTTTGCTTTAAATTTATTTTAATCTTGTTATTATTACTTAAAACCATCTTTGAAACAATAACTAGTAGAATTAATTAGTAGGATCATCCATAACACAGGTTTCGATAACACCTGGTTAATACGAATGGAGATGAGATGATATTGCACGTGCACGGAATTTTTCATTTTAAAATATATTCTTTTGTAGTTGACATATGAATATCTAATCACAAACTTTTTATCAAGTCAGAATGTCAGATACAACCAAATTAACTAAGAAGCAGAAGAAGGCTTTGGATTTCCGTCAAAAGAAGTCCAAAGATTCAACTGAGGAAGATACTTCGGCTACCACAGAGAAAGAGAATAAGAAAAGAGCAGCAGACACCGAAGAAACATCAGAAACTGGTGAAGAGCCTAAAAAGAAGAGAAAGACAAGAAGAGGTAAGAAAGGTAAAGGTGTGAATGAAGGAAAAGGACCTCGTTTTATTTTGTTTGTGGGTAATTTGCCATATAACATCACTCAAGCAGAACTTGTTTCTCACTTCAAAAATTCGAATCCTGATAGAATAAGAATAAGACCAGATAAAGGGATTGCATTTATGGAATTTGATAATGATAGTAGAGAAATTCAAAGTAAAATGGAATTGGCATTAAGAATGCACCATTCTACGCTTAGAAATAGAAAAATCAATGTTGAGTTAACGGTCGGTGGAGGAGGTAACTCTGATAATAGAGTAAATAAATTGAAAGAAAAGAATGAGAAATTAGAGGATGAAAGAAGATCTAGAGTTACCAAGGACGGTAAAAAAGGTGAAGTTCCAGAAGGTGTTCACCCATCCAGAGCAGCTTTATTAAGCTAAACTTGTATACTAGTGTAGTAACATACGTCGCATACTTTGATATATATAATAATGTAGCGTTTTATAAAACAATACAAATAAATTATTAAATAAATCGATACAATCCATTAGAAGTACAAACGTCACAATGCGATATAATCTATAAATATATAAACCTCTAACAGATTGGAAAAGAAGAGAAAAAGAATATTAATTTTGAACATATGATAAAACAACCAACCGGAAATAAAACCCAAAACTTAAGTCAAATATAGAAAAAAAAGTGACTAAAATTATAAAATAGTAACATATTGTCAATTATTATCACAGAATAGAAGCAAAGAACAAATTTAACCAACGGAGAAGATCGACTCACTTTCATAAAATGGTACACTTTTTAGCCTTTTTAACTTTTCGTGGCTGTGAATTACCCACATCTGTTGCAGCATTATTTGAGCCTCCACTGCGATTCTTGTTTCCTTCTTTAGGGGGTGATATGACAGATTTTATGGCAAAATCAAACACCTCCTTCACTCCCATTTGTGTGGCAGCAGAACACTCCATGTAGCCAACTAGCCCTAATTCCTTAGCTAATCTTTCCCCCTGAGCAGCCGTAGTAGGCTTTTGGTTCCTATCGTCCAATTTATCCAACACCAGCAAGTCATCACGCAAGTCCGCTTTTGTACCTACCAATAACACTAATATGTCCTTTGGAGAATGATGAAATATCTCGGGTATCCATTTTGCTTTAACATTCTCAAACGAGTCAGGACTCACTATGGAAAAACAGCACAAAAATATCTCTGTCTGTGGATAGCTTAAAGGCCTTAATCTGTCATATTCGGCCTGTCCAGCAGTATCCCACAACCCCAATTTAATCGGCTCTCCGTTGAACATCGCTGTTGCGGAGTAATTATCAAACACCGTAGGAATATAGTCGTTTGGAAACGTATTAGTTGTGTACGAGATTAAGAGACATGTTTTTCCCACACCCCCGTCTCCAATAACAACCGACTTAATACTTCTCATTCTATGTGGTACCTTTTTTTTCTTTTATCAAAGAATCGTCCGAATATGCTCTATTCGCAAGTCCTCTTTCCTATGCAACAGTTTCAAACTTTGAGAGATTCAAAAAGATTCTTTTTTTATCCAAAGTCTCGATACCTCGTAAATTATGTACCTTATATAACTGTGCTAACCTGTACCTCTAGTTGTCTAGTCAAGTGTTTCAGTTCTAAAACTCTTCATCATGAAAAGTCTACGACATTATTCCTACACCTGAGTTATGTCGGCTAAGAGACATTTTCACACTTTTTTTGCAAGCTTCTCACGTGCGATCATTGTCTATAGTTATTGTCTCTGGAGCGATGTATGCCAACTTATACGGGATTTGTAGCAGCGGCTGGCGATTATGACTGAGTGCAAAATATTGGAGTGGAGAGATGATTAGGTTTTATTTCAACGTTCAAGGTATCATTTGCCCCCACCTATTGTAACCCACTGTATAGTCATTGCATAGTTATTGTATGATAATTGTAGGGTCACTGTGATCACTGTAGAGTCATTGCAGGTCTTGGATATATGACTAAGGCTGAAGTCCCCTCAGGAAATACTAGAACTGAGGGCTGTCGTGCATATATATGCCTTTACAGCGGGAGCGAGCACACTGACATCGTATAAAATGATCAGCACCAGATAAGCTTATTACTGCGATAAACTTCGAATTGCACCTATCTGCGGCGATAAAAACCCGATCAGACGTGTGTATCAGGTGCCAGCTATCTGAGAGCTACGGCACGGCTGTTTTTGACTTGAATGGACTTCTGGTGTAACGATGGGGACATATGTCACGTGATCAATGGATGGAATTTTTCCCTTCCGTTAGTGTTCGTAGGATTGGGAGGCAATAAATATGTCCGTGGATGTAATTCAATCACTGAACAGACAAACAGTGTTGTATTAGATAGGAATGGCTTACAAAGATATCGTTCCAGTTGGATCTGGATTAATTATTGGTGCTACGTCGTTTGGATTGGGCGTATTCTATGCCAATTTGCCCTACGACTTGAACACGTTATGGAGACACGATGAGACAGGAACTGCTTTCATAACGTCATTGGCACATTATAGTGTTTGGGGTAATTCACCAGCATATGTCCATCATATTTTCCACTTTGTTATTGGGTTGGGATTCATTGGTGCATTCATTAAGTTGTACAAGCCAAGTGATGATGCTAAGTACTTTGAGTATGGTTCTTTGTTTTTGTACATGGTGGGTGTGATTATTTACTTGACCAATTTGAGAATTGGTGTCAACAGTTGTTTGGCCGGAGAATGGGGTGAAGTGGACATGCCTACTGGGATCAATGTTATGGCTGCATCGCAAGTGATGATTGGATTTGCCTTATTTGGTGTTTTATTATTGCAAGGTGGATTATACTACGCCGAATGGTACGACAACAAATTGAAGGCTAAGTTCTTTGAAGAAGAAGAAAGAGCAGCTCTTGCAGCTGCTTCTGCTAAGACGGACACTCTCGAAGAGAGTGAAGTCGTCGGAAGTAAGGGTGCTTCTGCTTCCGGTGCTTCTGCTTCCTCCACCAAGGCCAAGAAGAAGTCGAAATAGTTTAGTTAGACGTATGTAGCCTTATAAGACATCAACGATAGTTACAATTACCCATTGGGCCATATATTCTTCTGTAGGGCCTGGTACTTAAAAGAGTGATTATATGCAGTATAACTTTCCAACCAATTAAACTCACTAAAGTTTGAATTATTTCACCAAAACTTACCTACAACAGTCTAGTCTTCACATCGTTAACTTTATATTAATAAATACATAAATTCAAGAAGAATGACGGCTACCGATAAAGTTTGGGGTGATTATCCTGTTTATTACAAACAACCATACAGAGTATGTATCAGAATAAAGAGTAGAGTGGCCGTGGATGAATGAGAATTTTGCCCAGCTGGATCAACGTGAAATCGTTGATGCAAGTAATAAGGAAGAGATTGTTGGATACTAGTGTTTATGAAATGCGTTGTTTATGTCCCTTGATTTTTCCAACTATGAAATCTTTATCCTCGACCATTGGACTAGACAAATACTAACATCATCTAGTGGTTCAAATATCATGCACACACCAAACCTCATTTTGCTTGGGCCGTTGGTTTAGGATTATCAGCTCCGTTGTTGTTGGCTATTTCTCCTATCAGAAGAAAGTACTTGTATTCTGACCATGAGCCAATTCCAAAGGTATATCCTTTACCAACCAGAGCCAGAGACACCAACTTAACTGGTTTTGATGACGAGTAAGTATACAAGCACGATAAATTATTGCCCGTTTAAGGGAATACAATAGAGCATTTGGGCCATTACATTATTCCATTACATTACTATATTATTTAAGGTATTAATTGTTCATAAGAAGATGGTTAATATTTCATCGAAATGGCTCAAAAATTTCATTCAAATTTCTTACTTTACAGGACTTCGGTTATCACCTAACTAGTCATATCATAATATACGTTTATATTCTCTACATCACCCTGTAGCTTGCCCAGTATCCACCATCTAGTAGCCATATAGGCTTACATAAGGCCTTAAGTTGGGTCGTGCCAACACCGAGAACAAATTTTGTCGCTTCGATTTAAATTTTCACCAAAAATGCTAACTAGACCATAATAGAAGGTCAGAACCAGGGTTAATTAAGGATATGTTCAGCAGATTAGGTCTATTGCACAGGGCTGTTGGTGTGCAACCAGCTAGGATCCAAACCAGCTTATTGAGATCCGCAAAACAGTTCCATACCACCAAATATTTGCAAAATGGTAACGTTTTTGGGGAATTGACAAAAGGTAAAGAGTCAGACGAAGCCGAAATCGAGAAGCAAAACAACATAGATGCCAGCCAGGTTACACCAGCAACAGATAGTACTTTACAAGAATATTACCTCGAAGAGGCCAAGAAATCGCAACTCACAAGCGACAAGTACATAACACCATTAAAGCGAAAATTATTTCAGTTGAACGTGCAACAGAATGGGTTCTTCAAGAACAACGAAATTTTCAGAGATCCAGAAACCGGAAAGGTCTACAAATTAGCATTAACCGAAGAAGAAATCGATATTTTGGAACCTTCGATCTACTTACAGAGTTACAGAATTAAGTCGTCGATGAAGAAGGCTACGCAGGTCAACAGATTTGTCAGAGGCTACAAGGTGAAGAACGCCATCAACCAATTACATTTCAACCCTAAGAAGATGTCCACTGAGTTGGAGAAATTATTAAAAAAGGGATTGGAACAGGCTCGTGAATCGAACTACAACGAAGACGAATTGTATATCCAGGCCTTGTGGGTTGGTTCCGATGGGAGCTGGCGTAAACGGTTGGACGCTAAGGGTAGAGGAAGAACCGGTATCATCGAGCACCCTCATATCCATCTCAAAGCCATCTTGAGAACCGATCAGACCGCGGACAGATTGAAATGGGAAAAACACCAAAAGCAGTTGAATCAAAAACCAAGAATGTTCTTAAATAACGAACCCTTGAATTTCAGAGTTCACCCATTTTATAGATGGTAATCTTGTACATATATATAATACTATAATTTATCACTATCATTTATTCCTGGACCTTATAAGAACTACCGGTCGCTCGCTCACAGATGTATGATCTATGTTCACACCGTGCCTGTGCCTGCGATAACGTAATGCTTTCAGATATTTCCGTCATGACCGAGTTTAACCCTATAAAAAACTCCTCCACAATTAGTCCGCCATTCAACCGTCCACTGACCCTATTATTCCCGTGGGATAGTGACGTTATTCTAGTTCAATTTTCTTGTATATAGTATTTGTCCTCTAAAATGTCTAGACTACTTTACTCTTATCACCTATTACAATATTCGCATAGAATAGTGTATATGATAATACTGAGTCATTACATTAATTATATTTGTTTCTTCTTACAATTAGTAGTGATACACTCTATATATTGTGTTCAGCAGAAATACTATCGGAATATACATATATAGCTTTACTTGGACAAGGGTATCAATTGTATAAGGGCTAGGTTGAAATATTTGGAATAATTTAGCAATCACACCTATAAATTAAAAACCCTCATCCCTTCGAAGTAAACCAGAGATAACTAATTAATACAAAAACCAGCAGCAAGAATACAGAAATAAGATATAAAATGGGATTGAAGTATACTAATTTCTTTGAGAATTCTAGTTACGAAAGTTCCGATACCCAAATTGTTATCTGTAAGAACTGCTCATCCCATTTATGCTTATCACACTTGATCCTCTCGGACAACTTTCGGGGGTCCACAGGGCCAGCATATTTAGTGGATAAGTTGATTAATTATCAACTGGAGAATGGTTCACAGGAAACTAGGATGTTAACGGGGAGTTACCTTATAAATAAAGTCAAGTGCCACCAATGTTCGAATCAGCTAGGATGGACCTATAAGAAAGCTTTTTCATACTCAGAAACATATAAGGAAGGAAAGTTCGTCATTGAAAAAGATTACATCAAATTAATTCCTAACAACTCCTCCACTGCTTCCCTTATGGAGAAAGCCAAATTGAATAATAGCCGTCGCCGTTCTTCAGGCTCTTCTTCGTCGTCAGTTGATTATAATACCACTTCAGATGACTTGTTCAAATTTAATTCTGTTGATCCCACCAAGGCAAAGATGGAAGAATCAGTTGGTGACAGTTCTATTAATTTTAGGGATAATGATGGCGTATCAATTTTGGGCAGATTAAGGTTCCAAGGAATCGATAAAGAGGAATTCGATGAAGACCAAGACGTTTTTGTTGATGTTTAATTGGTATTTTTTGTTATTTCTGCCTAACAAATATTGCTTTCTCTTTTTAATATCCTTTTTTTTTACATTTAGTATAGCTACTTCTCTTTTTTTTTGTTGAGTGAGTGGCACAATGGTTAATACGTTATTATCAGGTAACGGTTGCCTGTTTGGTATGGTATTCAGGTTTTGGTTGGTGGATGGTGGAATAGTATGTAGATTTTTTAAACTGCGTTGTTCCTTATGGTTCTTTATATATAGTTTTTCTCTAAATTGTTTCCAATGAATAATTCATAACATGCCATGTAGATTACAGACTTTGCTTTAATGCGATATGCAATATGCGATATATTAATATACACAGAAAAATCTATAGTGCCTAACGTTTTAATTTCTTAGCATTTACCAAGTTATCAATACCTTCACTAGATCTTTTCATTAATTTGGGTGTCAACTTGGTATACACTAAAACATAAGCAGAGGGATCACTAAGAGCTTCTTTTTCATTAACCTTGTTGATATATTCATCATCATAAGTTGACCAGGTACCATCAGGTTGTAAGCAATGTGCAATATAATGTCCTGACAGTATAGACCTACCTTCGTGAACAATCACTGAGACTAATTGATATTTGGTTGGAGTCTTTAATGTGGTGAATTTGGTCAAGTCTAGGTAATTTGGATAAGAAATTGATTGCTTAACCTTAGATGAGGAGTTACCATTAAATTTGAATCTCTTCAAATGAACTGTTAGAGTTTCAGGAGATCTGTCAATTGTACTTATTTTACATGCATTTGATTTTTGTTTACAATTCTCACAGTCATATCCCGAACTTTTGTCCTTTCTATCAAGTTTAATTAATTCACTAGAGAAAAATTCTTGAATTGACTTCTCGATTGTATATCTTTGTGGACCAGAATTTTCTGTGACATCCTTATTCTTCTTTCTGTTTAATCCTAACGATAAATCATAAAACTCTTGTTTCGTGTCCGATACGTAGTTACAATTCTTGCATGTCACAGATTGATGTAATAACCCCCCAAAGATATCATAGATTATTGATTGATTCAACTTCACTCCTTTAGGAGTAGAATCTTCTTGTAATCTTGACATTAATGACATAAAGTATTCATGCGAGTCTTCTTGCTGCCATTCACTCATCATACAATTAATATCATCCAATCTTTGAATAATTCTCTTGGGATTAACGTATTTTGGCTGTTTGGCTTTTGATGCGTTATCATCCAATGCCCACATTCTTTTGGAAAGCTCAGCTAAAACATGGGAAACAGATCTTGGCTTTAAGGTTTTATTATATTTGCCCGAATTGATATCTGTCAAATAATGTTGCACCGCTGGAATGTGAATCAATGATTGAATTGCAGAATTCATGTAGCATGTAACCCCATGATTTAACAACCCGACAGGCTTGCGTTTGGATAATTCTCTCCAGTTTTTATAGATCCGAGTAGAATTATTAGACCCTCTATCACTAGAAACTTCATTTATCAGATAAAACTTGTTCAATGGTAACACGTGAAGATCTTCGCTAGCGTTGACAGTAGCAGGAAGCTTTTCTGGCTCATCTTCAGGTGAGGTTGGTGGCGTTGTGTTCTTATCCAGGTTTTCCTCCTCTTTCTCTTCGTCGTCGTCGTCACTTCCTGACAAAGAAGGATCTTTGCTCGATATATCTCTAGGATCACGCTGCAAGTCTTGTTTAAGATCGTGTTTGAGGGCTTCTAAATCTTCTTCGTCATTTGAACTATCCTCTACATCACTGGCACTTCCACTGTCACTTTCAGAACAACTCTCATTATCTTCAAGGGAATAGTCCTTATTATCGTCATCGTCATCGTCATCATTACCTTCATCTTCTTCCTCGCCACCTACAGCGCTCTCGCTTGGGGATTCACTATCGCTTTTCAGCTCGCTTTCACTTTTGAGCTCGCTGTCGCTTCTCAGTTCACTGCTACTCTTGACCTCGCTCTCACTTTTGAACTCGGCAAATGGCAACTCAACATTACTGTCTGAATGAAATTCGGATGCCGACTCGTACTGCGAGTCCGAAATTGAGTCTGAATCGGATTCAGCCATTTTGATGTCGTCATCACCGATAACTTCACCCACATCTTCTTCTTCAGAGTCGACCAATGGTTGTGTCAACTTCCGTTTTTTCGCTGCCTTTTTCTCTGCCTTGCTCAAAAATTTCTTCCCGGTATAAACTGCCACGGCCTCCGCCATCGATCTTGGTTTCCTCATTTCCGGACTTTTTGGTTCTTTGTCTTGTGCCAGAGCTTTGCTGCTTTCGCTATTATCACTTTTCTTGCTCGATTTTGACAAGACTATGTAACTGGCGGGCTTTTCAAAATTATCCAGCTCGATTTGTTTCCCCAGTATGAATGTTAACGGATTTGCCAAAATTCGGTCTATAAGCGGCGTAACACTGTTGGAAAGTACGTTGGCTTGTCCGGACATGTAATGTTTCTCACTGTACTCAATATAAGGCCAAATAGACTATCTTTAGTACTATAATTTGACTTTTTTGCCTAACGTCTATATATTTTGACACAAAATTGATAAAAATTTAACAACTATCACCAAAAAGAAATTTAACGACAATATACTAATTAAGTCACGATTAATGAATGCTAGTTTATGATGATTGTATTGTATATTAGTCAAATGTAGTAGATCTTGATGTTCCTCAAAATTACACTTCAATATATTTATGTATACGGTTATTTTGAAGATAAATAGTCCGTTTATCTCATCGCTTTTCGTCCGCATAAGCTTCTCTCAGAAAATTTTTGATTCAGGTGGAATCGCGTCCAGAAATAGTCGTGCATTTTAACACCTATTGTATAGAGATTGTATAACGGTATATAATGTGCAATAAAAAATGACATAGAAGCATTCTATAACAAGAGAGTCATGACTTGGTTGAAAATAACATATGTAGCTAGCTATTAAAATTGTTTATAATGTGATACCTACGATCGGATGATTTGGTTATTTGCCCAAAAAGATCAGCTCTTTGGTCTTTAGGGCTATCAAGTCCTGTAGGTCTGTAAGACCTATGTCTTTACTATGATTAGATATGTTTGTGATGGTCTTATTTACGTTATTCAGTAACTTCACATTTTCTTGTGGTGAGGAACCCAGTTTTCGTGGCTTGGTTAGATTTGTTCTTGATCTATAATTGGTGTACATGGGTCTTTTGTCATAATCGTCGTTGTCATCATCATCATCATCATCATCTTCATCTGCTCTTTTGTCTGTGTAGACATTGACCGAGCTTTCCATCGACATAATGTCATCATTTCCCGTGTCAGAGATGTCTAGAGCTGCGCTGCTCTTATCTCTTTCATCTAGATCGCTTTCGTCGTCCATGTCATCGTTACTTGACGAATTTCCATGCCCACTAAAGCTGTCAAAGGAACTTTGTGATACTGTACTGTAGAATCTATTGCCATTCATAAGCTTCTTACTTATTATGTCTTCAAAGATCAAGT
Organism: Debaryomyces tyrocola; assembly: GCA_900006135.1. NCBI lineage: Eukaryota > Fungi > Ascomycota > Pichiomycetes > Serinales > Debaryomycetaceae > Debaryomyces > Debaryomyces tyrocola. Next base: position 1,260,411 of record LN874551.1, read on the forward strand.
CGAATTTTTTGATAAACGAGATTTCGAACCTGTTCAATTGATTGACTTCCTTCTTCTGAAGTTTATTTATCAACTTGAATACATTTTCTATCATATTTTGTTCTTGATGATTCGCAGTGTTGACCGATTTGATTAGTTTGCTGATCCACGATTTATTCGATATAATGTCTAGAATTTCTGTATCTAGATTGGACTTGAAGATTTGGATATCTAATGAATAGTATTTATCCGAATGAACCCCAAAATCTTTCTGTTTGGATGGGGGTACTCCTCTAGTATTGTTGGTAGGTGTAGCGGAATCAGGGGATTTGTAATTATCAGGAAAGGCCCGGAACGCTCCAATCTCAACTTTTCCTTGGTCCTCTGTTTTCATAGGATCAATAACTATAGCAAGATATGGATCTTGAAAATTTTGGTTCAAACTTTGCGTTGCAACATCTATACCAGACAACCAACAGCCATAACCTGGATGTGAATGATACCATCCAACAATATTCTCATCTCTACCCACTTGTTTCAGGTTTTCTAGGTATTGCACCATATACTCATAGCCTTCTGCCTGAGCATTAACTCTAGTTTCGGTACCTTCAACTGGCAACGGATAAACATCCATCACAATTATTGAGTTTTTAATAATCTTGCCAGTCATCATTCCCATAACTTCAATTGCCCCTCCTGATTTGGCATGAACTGACATTTTACATAACGCTAACGAAGATATATATGTCTTCTTGAAGTATTTGGCATTTGACTTCCAAGGTCTTGCCTTCATTATACCCTCATCTGAGTTAACGGAGAAAAATGATTCATAATCAGCATGCTTATCTATTTCTGTAGCATCTAACAGCTGTGTGAGGATTCTCTCATCTGAATCATTTATGAATACATCTGCGAGTTCATGAATACATCTCATTATATACTAGACCGTTTCGTTGTATTAGTAGGTTGAAATTATTCAATATTTTATTTGTGGAGCTTTAAATGCGCATTTTGTTATCAATTGAGTATTATCATAAAATTAATCATAAATAAATATATAAAAATAATTTTATATTAGCATATCCGAGAATAATGAAAATAAAAAACTTATAAAAAGACTGAATTGCGAGTGATTCAATTTGGAGTTTCGAATGAATCTTCAAAATTGAATTCTTGATCATTATTTGTTGGTGGATAATACATTGGGAATGGTATTCCATAACCAGTTTGCGATTGGTATTCTGGCGATGCTTCGTATGGAATGAAATATTGGTAAGGATTGTAATAACCCGAGTTAGAACCAGATGCTACTTCATTAGTAGGAATGTAGTAAAAGTATGGGACATTTTTAGTTTTATTGATACTTTTCAGATTCTTGTTTCCTTCTGATCTTTCGCTGTTTACAGCACTAGAAGGAGAATATCCGCTTTTAGCGATTGTATGTGAGTCATATGTTTGAACGCTTTCAGGGGGTGTAGGTGAATCTTCCTTTATCTCTGGTTTCAATTTATCGTAAACATCACCAAACTTGGAATATCTCCGTCTACCGATAGAATTTGTATTATATGGATTTGTGGTATTTCTCTGCTTATTATGATTTGTAGTGTAGTTGTTGAAGTTTTTTTTTGTTGGTATTGGAATAGGCATGGGGTAAAGGTGATGGTTAAATGGTGAAATCTTCCTAAAATCAGAAGTCTTTTTAGTACCCAAGGTGGTTCTTTTCTTTAGATTAATAGGAGGAGGCGCCAATGCAACTCCTTGAGCTTTGGGTGAATGCTTCAAGGTATTTGAATGCAATTCTCTATACTGAACATGCATTGTCCTATCCTTAAACATAGAATGGTTCTCTCTTTCGACAGCACTCGCTGCACTCGATTCTTCTTTATATTTAACAAAGCCAAATGTGTTGGAAGTCTTTTTAATAATAGTGACTTCTTCAATTTTACCATGGCGCTTAAATCTATTAATCAACTCCTCTTCCGTTACGGAAGAGTTCAATTGGCCAACGAACACAGAAAATTTGTCGAACTTCATTTTGTTTTCTTCTTGCCTCACCGCATTATGATAACTGCTTTGGTTTTTATTACTGCTAAAGGTTTCAATATTCTGAGCCCATTCAATATGGAACAAATTATTTTCACTTAGGTTGGCAAAAGCTCTGATGGCATCATCACGATAAACATACTTGCAAAACCAATGCTTGGAACTCTTTACATGTGGCTTGATTGACTTGACATTGCCGAATTCATCGCTGGGGGTTAATTGTTCAATTTCTCCAAACTCTTGCAACGCATCTTTGAAACCCTTTTCTGTTTTCAAGAACTTCGATGAAATGAACAATGTCCTGTTAACCTTTGCTGCTTCACACCTCAAGTTTCTACCGTTCAAGACAGAGTTATGCCCCTTATAAATGGCAGTTTTCGAATCCTTATCATTCGTATACTGAACAAAAGCATACGGCCTATTAGCAGGATCACGGAGTACCTTAACGGTCGATAATTTACCCCATTGTCCAAAATGATTAGTTACGGACACACAGAGTTCGTCGTCACTTCTACTGGAACAGAGACTTGCAACAAACACACAACTTGATGGCCTTCCTCTTGCAAGAGGCTGCTCATTTGTTAGTTTCATATCACCATGATTAGGGTCGTAATTCTCTTTATTTTCGTCTGCATTACCATCTTCATTACCGTTTGTCTCTGCCTCATAGTCGTTGCAAACTTCCTCACCATCAACAACCTTTTTCTCATCATCCACCATAGCGTTATCGTCGTGGTGGTCTCCATCACCTAATTGAATTGCCTCTTCCTCACCATCTTCCTCTTCGTTACTGCTTTCTCCAGCGTCGCCGTCGGTGTTGTCATTTTCGTCGACGGCGGCTAATTTGCTTGAGTCAATAAATAGCTGGTTGAACATCGCTAACGTGTTCTTCTCATCACCCTTCATATAACCATCCTTGTGTTTGTAAGAACCCGACTCCAATACTGGTGAAATGGATCTCTGGTCCTCCATGTATGGCTTTTTCTGCATGTCTCTAAAAATTAGGGGTTTAGTTAGTTATTAATATGAGCTAAATCTATAAGGCCTGGTATTGTTGTGGCTTCGTGGCGTGTGGCTACTTGTATAACAACCGCTGCTAATAAATTTGATTCTAATCCGAAATATGACTATTCGTACTTCTACAAACGTATACTATTCTAAAACTACCAATCTATCACTGTTTTATAACCACAGAATAACGGGAATGGCTGCAAATAATAACAATACGTGCGCGTACCAAATCAACACCTCACTTCGAATCTTACTCCGTACGGCTGGAAGAGAAGGCTGCAAACGTCCAGCAGATAAACCGTTTGGTCTCTCGAACTATGGAAAACACGCGGGCATGGCGACGTCCCTATAATTTCTTCTATTCCTGGTGGATGATCTTGTGTCTGAAACGGGTGGAGAGGCCAGTCAGGCCCATTGGGATTAGACTCGCGGCTGAATGGATGGGTGGCAATCTACTTAAATTGTAGGGTCAGAGTACCTCTAGATGAGATGACTTCTCACCCTGACTAAGAGCATCACTACCACTAATTAGTGGTGATGGTGATGGATCAGCATTAGTAATAAGTGGAGTTCGGAAAAACTCGCGTTCAATTTGTGTATGGTGCAAGATTGCCCGCAAAAATTACCCGCAAAAATTACCCGCAGTGTTGCCCGCAATGAAGACGGGGAGTCAGATAAAACATGGGGACAGATAGTAAGCAGAGGAGAATGTTACAGTAATGCTAGAGATGTAACTTCTGTCTGTATGTGTATTTGCTTCACAAGCATGTCAGGCGTAACTTCGCAATCATAAAACAATCATCGAATAATTCAGCAAGTGTAAGCATAGAAGCAAATACAATAGGTACAATCATCCCGAAACATCCTACAATAGATGTCTTCTCCAATTAATAAGTTAGTATATTATCACCGACGCACTTCATAGTACAGGTAGGGTAGAGTTGCTGGTAATTGTAGGGTTAAATGTGGGGATCCAGGTAGTAGATGCAGCATGGGGAGTCGAGCTCACGACCTTGTACCTGACCCGTCAGACTTTTCTCCAATATACTATTAAACGAGCGTGATCCCCTTTCTTCGATTGGTGTTCGTCCGGTCTAGACACACTTCTACACTTCTAGCCTTAGTGACATTTGCTTCATAATCATTATCTAAAATTACTCTCAGGGCTGATTACAAAGTCATTGACCCGATATGCCACTATGACTAAAGCAATTAAACCAATTCCAGGCGTCACTGTGGTTTCTTAATATAGGGCTGAAGCAGAATAGCATATTCTCGACCTATATCTGCATGCAGGCGGAGATAATTTTTACAAAGTTGAACTAATGGTTATATCCATACGCAAATAATTCAGTGCATATCCCTCTGATATTAGTCCTCCAAATGCTTCTGTTTCTATTCTTAGCTACAATTGCTTATCGCCACTTTCACAGGTGCTCGCCTTAAACCTTAATCTACACTTACCAACAACACACTACCACATTATCTATTGGGACCTGCTTGCTAACGCCCCACTAACAACCACTTTTTTTTCTTCTCATATTTTGACCTACCTTCTATATTTTGCCGATCGCTTTATCTCTGGCATTGTTACGTCTCACTGGCTAATTATCTTAGTGCATTTCCCCAGTTATTGCCGTTATTCTCCAACAATTGTGCAAATGTCGCTAATCCCAGAATGTCGCATAGATTTTCCCCAATAATAGCTGTGGTTCCCCAGAATTCTGCCGAGTCGGCGTTGCGCCGACCGGTGAGCCGCCGTTCTGCCACGGTTCACTGCTATCCTTCGCTAAATGCTTCACTACGCCAGATATCGCACCACTATTTACATTTCCGGACACTAAACCTAGTAAAAATGGCGCACAAACAAAATCCATCGCTCCCCGGGTTTTCGATTTGGTAGCGCTCAAGCGGCCTTTCACGTATCTCCATCACATAGCATTCATATATTCAAAATAACAACCTTAAATGAGTTGTGTAAATTTACTATGGTAGTCCGTATATGTGTATGTTACACCGAATAAACACAGATAAATTTTAGGGTGTCTAACATAGCCCGTCGCTCCAGTATAAATAGTTTAGTAGTATTGTATGCTTAGTTGGAGATTTTGCGCAGTATATATATGGTGATAGTTCGCTCATTAAGAAAAAAGGCTTAAATTTTTTTCTGATGTCCCCTCTATTTTCAAAATTTTCATACAGAATATAAAATTTTTTCATCCCAGTTATATTGAGTCTAGAAGTACTGTATCTGTATTTTTAGGAGCAGCAATTATATCTAAGGACAAGGCAATATCTATCGGTAGAAAGAAAAATAGCCGGTAAGATATTGTAAACGTTGAATATTCACATTCATTGAAATTGAATTAAGAAGTCACAGCAACATAAAGTGCAATAAAATAGTATTAGACATGACTACAAAGACCCAAGACAAGCGTAAGGACCCGACAAGCAGGCCTTACAAGTGTACGATGTGTGATAAGGCATTCCACCGACTTGAACATCAGACAAGACATATAAGAACGCATACGGGGGAGAAGCCCCACAGTTGTTCATTTCCTGGGTGTTTTAAGAAGTTCAGTCGGTCAGACGAACTTACTAGGCACTCGAGGATCCATACGAACCCCAATTCACGCCGAAATAAGAACTTGAGTAAGTCACAGCAGAAGATACCAGTGCCCCCACAAACACCGAAGGGAGATCAGTTAGACCAGCCTAAGGAGGAAATACAAATAATTAACGAAAAGCCACAATCAGAACATGTTAAGACGGAGAAGGCCGATATGGTGGATTCGGTACAACAACCGTCGGTGATACATCATGCGCATGGTGTTCTTGGGGCACCGCTAAAGGTGAATAGCTCTGAATCGTCGTTTTCATCGAACCTGTTGAGTAAAAAGAAGTCTCACAATTCGGACGACATCGCTAATAAAGGTCACAGGTCAGAAAACAGTGATGATGAAATGCAAAGTACACCTCCCCTGGACGATTGTGCTTCCCACCTAAATGGCAAAAAGAACATCGATGTTTTGGCCTCTGCCGCATCAGAGGAATTGGAGAACTTGAACTCAAAGTCATTGCCTTCATTGACCGACTATTTCAATAATGGTAAGACTGTTCCATTTTCTGCTCCCGCTCCAAAACCTATAAACTCGTCCAATTCGACCAACAACTTACAATACTTATCTAATGTGGCAATGATGTCTTCCAATAAACCCCAATCAAAGAGCTCAACTACATTAGCCGGTAAAGGCCACACGAATGCTTTGTCAGTTTTGCAAAGGATGACGCCATTAAATCCTGTCCCCCAGAATTCGCATGCTTTACAGGATTCAGACTTCGATTACGTGAAACAGAGATTGAAGAAATCAAGACCTAATTCTCCTGTTAATGGTAAAAATTTTACTTTGCCCAACTCCCCAGTCTTAGGCTTATCATCCACTACAACGCCAATAATATCCGCTAATAACAGCTCTACCAATTTAGCTGCCTTAATGATGGCTCCAACCTCAAATAATGCTATTACCGATGGTGGTTTTATACCGAGACAGAATAATTCTTCACCGCCACCACATAATGCTTTTGATAGAAACAACTTGAAGGATGAGAATAGCTTACCTCCCTTAAGAAGTTTGAAATTGGAATTGCCTACAAATTTGCCAATGCAATCTATTAATGCTTCTTTTGATATAGGCTCTACGCTCAGGAATGCGCCATTCCCTTCAAATACTGGTGAAAGTCGTCAATATTAAATTATGTCCCGCCGGCCTAATTTCATATGTAAAATAGTGTAATAATATTACTGTATAGTAAGTAAGGATTAATCAGGAAGATGGAGCTAACAGCGAGCGCAATGTAATGATCATCTGAATATCCCTTTATCCGACTTAAATTTCATCTTATCAGCGAAACGTGGAGACATATTCAGTACGATGCATAGGACGATTTTTCTAAACAATAGAAAAGAAGGAATTTCACATGCAATATCTTACAATTACTTATCTACTCTATTCAATTAAAAGTGTACACTATTCTAAAATATATATTCATCTAGTCAACATGCTCGCTATATCAATTACTTCGATAAATCTACTCCGCCTATGGCCCAAACTTCACTTTCATCTTCGATTCTATCGGAATATAAAGTTTCTTCGTCACCTCCTGCTTCTATTCTTTCTCTTTCGACACCCGCTAATCTGGTAGCAACCCTCTTTGTATAATCACCGATTGATCTTGGAATAATAGAGATTCCAGAAACTCCCGAGATATTGGACTGTTTGCTGTTAAACCATTCGTTAAAATCATTCATTTGTTCATCATCTACCAAATTGAAGATTGCGATGTATGCTTTTTCAGCTGCTAATTTAATTGGAATAATTGTGTCACGAACACAAGTAAAGATAGAGGGAACTAAAAGATCATAAAACGGTTTAACCAATTCTTGATACTTGAATCTTGCAATGGTTCTTACGATTACCAATGATAATCTTCTCGTATCTGGAGAATTCGAATTCGGCTTAACCATATTAGTTGCCAACTGCTCTACTAACTTGTGTATATTATCGTCATCAACCTCAAACTGCTTATCATTTACAATTGTGCTAGAGGTGACTGGTGACTTCGTTTCGTTCAACAATAAGCATAATTTACCAATGGCAACAGTCGCATTAGCACTGATGTAATCGTTTGAAGAATTAGCACAATTGATTATAAATGTAACAATCTCGTCTAATAATCCCGTCTGGAAAATGTGGTGTGGTGCATCCTTTAAGAAGGAGTTAATAGACAATATCGCAAATTTGTGATTATCAACACTAACATCATTTTGCTTCTCCAAAATTTTTGATTTAAGGATGCTTGTAGCTTCTTCAGTAGACAAAATTTGTGATAACGAACCAATTAATCTCGCATATGAAACAGCTGACTTATCGCTAACAAGTGTAATCTCATCCTCCACTAATGACAAAATAGACGTCTTTGAAGCTTCATTCATATTTCCACCAGCTTTGCTAACAACTTCTAACATACCCTTCAACATAGCGGTCTTAACGCCTTGCTCGGTAGCATTTCTTGCACCAGTTACCAATTCAGTAACCAAGGAATCCACTCTGGGTTGATGTTCTATCAATGTACCTAGAGCAACAACTGCTCTGGACCGTAATGCATCATTTTGTGGATCTGATAAGGATCTCACAAATGTTCTTTGCAATTGAGGAATAAATGGACGCAAAAACTGTGGAATCTTGGAAAGTAAGCTTGTCAACGCGTACAAGATACCGGCCTTAATGTCGGATGAGACACGTTCACCAATAACACGAATTAATGGACCAGTAATAGTGGTAGCAAATGGTTTCAAATTTGCTGCCGGTGTTTTATCAATAATATCGGCGATAGCATGTGCAGACATTTCTCTTTGGTCGCTATTACCATACATCAAACCATGCGAGAAAATTGGCAATATACAATTTGGTCCTCTTGGTAATGTAAATGCAGCTAATTCTTCACCTCTAACACCTGTAATGCTTAAAGCTTGGCGTGCAGGTTTAATGAGTCTTTCAAGAGATTCCTTACTTTGTCTTTTCACTAAAGCAGATAATGCATCAAAACTACCCTTTACAACTTCTGGAGATCTGTCACCCAATGAAAGGATAAACTGCGATACCATATCTTGTATGTAAACGGTATAATCAAGGTTAGTATGCGTAAAAAATGAACCTAAACGTTCATAGATTACCGCTCGTTTAGCAGCATCTTCATGCTTAACTAAAGATAATAATTGTTGCATTAATGGGTGAACTCCTTCATCATCGTCTATGGCTAATAATATTTTATCGAATGCAGACTTAATTTCATCTTGAGATTCTTCTGATTCATTTTTGGAATCAAGAACAGCAGTAACTAAAGTATTAATAATAAGGGACAAACGCTTGTACAATGCATGACCAGCAACGGAAGCCAACGAAGAAAGTGCTCTTGCCTTAAAGGCGTCGATAGGAGGAGATAACAAAGTCGGTATCAATATCGGGAAAATAACATCTGCCTTTGTCGCCATTATATCTTTCAAAGCTAACAAAGCATTTTCTGTATTATCAGATTCTAACATGTTCAAAAGATATGGCAAAATTTCATCAATAACAACCTTACCAAGTTGTTCTTGCAAAGCCTTAAATGCTTCAGCGGCTGCCTCTCTGACCTTAGTAGCAGGATCAATAAGGGCATCACGAATAATACTGATAAATACACCTTGATATTCAACAAGACCATCATATTGTGTTGATTTGATTAATTCAGAAAGTGCGATACAAATACCTTGCTTCGCATCGTTATCACCAGATACCAAGGATGATTGCAAAGTTGGCAATAATTGGGCCAATGCGTTCGCACCAACACGACGAATCATTTCACCAAGAGTCTGAGCTGCGATCGTACGTTGCTCTTCATCTGAAGATGCTAAACGGCGAACAATTATTTGGGTTAAGGTTGGCAAAATTTCTTTCACTGTCCTTGGAGTATTTGCAACCAATGCTTTCCAAATATCGACAGCGGCACTACGAACAATACCTGCAACATCAGAACGGCATACAAATAATAATGACAAAATACGGTCACGGCGATCCTGACCAAGAACTTCGATGAGAGTCTTGTTAACTTCACCGGAAAATTCTGATACCTCTTCTGTAAGTTCACTTTTGCCTGAAATACCTGTAACTTGGAATAACAAGTCACCGGTAAGTTCAACAGACGAAAGACGGATACGATAATTCGTGTCTGATAACCCAATTTCTAACTCTGGTAGTAATAAATCAACTGCCTTTTTCGCGTAATTCTTCACAATTAATCTACCAGCTCTCAACGCAGTATCCCTGATTTCTTCATCTGTGTCAGCCAATCCTGATAAAATTGGGGGAATAATACGGTTTAAATATGGTGAAAATTGGGAACCGAAGCAGACCGGCAAAAATAATAACAAAGGCATAAAACCAGCACGAATGTAATTACGAGGGGAAGATGCTGAGGATAAGATATCTGGCAATAACTCTTCCAATTTGTTAATGCCAAGACCACAAATAACCTCTGAAAGTGCTTGAGCAGAACCAAGTCTATCACCAGCCCTTGTTTCATCTCTCAAAGTATCTAATAAACGAGGAATTAAATCAGGGAATTGTTCTTCTCCTAATTTTTCAACTAAAGAACCTAATGCACGAGCAGCAGTTGATCTTGTGCCTGGTACTGGATCAACCATAGCAACTTCTAATTCCCCGACCAAAGCAGACAAGTATGGGCGAAGGTCTTTACTATCAACTAAAATTGCCATGTTACCAACAATTTGACACGCTTTCCTCTTTGTAGCCGCAGATCTGTCTTTCATACCTCTATGAATAACATGGATAATAAGAGCTAAAGAAGGGCCATCGATATAATGCACAAATTGAGTCTGAATTAATTTATCTAATGCTGCTTCAGTATATTTTGTTGGATCCCCAATTGCATTTATTAAATCTGGTACAATGGCTTGAATTTCGGGGTTACGAATAACTTCACCGAACCTCTTCAAAGCCTGGTCAGCCGCCTTTCTCACCTCTTTATGAGTATCATTTAATACACCAACAATTTCAGGTACGATTGTAGACAATGATGATGACAATTGTGTAGGATCCAAATAAGCCATGGAACCTAATAATTCGACTGAACCTTTCTTAGACCTCCATGCGATTTCATCTAAGTTAGAGATCGCAACAGGAATTAACTTTTTAACACCAAAGCTGGTGGTGTTTTTCATGATTTGCTTTGCAGCTGAATCAGTCGCTTCACGAACCTCTGGTACTTGATCTCCTAAGGATTTCAAGAGAATAGGCAAAATTTCGATCACGTAAGGTTCAAAAAATTTACCCAAGCTTTGAGATAAACATTCAAACGCGAATGAGACACCTTCACGGCGTTGTGAGCTTTTCTTGTCATCGGCGGCATCAGTTAAGTTTCTTATAATATCATATGTCGATAATGACTTAATACCTGAACCTTTCACCAAACCAGAAATACCATATGCCCCACCACGTCTCGAAGCCATATTTTTGCCTTCAAATAACTTTTCAAACAAAGTATCAAAATAATGTTGTAATTTTGGAGTGAATGAAACAACCAACGGAGCAATACATTCAGATATAGCATACTGAACGTCTTCGGATGGAGTATCTAGAGTCTTGATTAATCTATCAACAATCAAATCCAACCTCGAATCCGATTCATCCAAATGACGTGCTAATGCACCATATAAGATAATCACACATTCCCTTATATTATCTTGTGTTTTTGAGCCATCATCCTTTGCCGCTAGACAAGCTTCAAAAATTGGTATCAAAGTTTCAATATTAGTGAATCCATGTTTCTTAATAACTTCAACACCAGCTTCTTGCAATTCTTGGCGTACTAAATCTTCTTTATCACCTAAAGCCTTTTCATCCACCAAAAATCTGAACAATTTCTCGATTGAATGCTTTTCAAAGAAAGGACTCAATAGCTTTATAGTTAACGCTATCGTTGATCTTTCCTCCCAAGTGTCTCTTTGGTCTGAATATGACTTGATAACTAAACCAAACCTATCTAATGCAGGTGGTGGTGGGTTCTTTTTCACATGATAAAGATCAATTAGTTTGTTCAATGTTTCTTCAAAAATATTCTTGTTGCTATCGAGCAATTCCAAAACAGACGAATAAATCGCATTCGCTATAGACAAACGTAATCCGGAATCCTTATTGCCAGAATATTGTAACAATTGAGTTGGTGCATCTTGACTAAGCTCGAATTGGTTATCTTCCCAAATTGTTCTCGCAAGCTCAGCACTATTTGGATCATTATCATGTATAGCAATCCATAATTCGTTGGAATAATTCATTTCTGTTGTTAAGTCAAATTCAGAATCAATACCTTCCAAGACTGCATTTCTAACAAATACTGCAGGCGAAATGACATTGTCAAAAAGTATTTTTAAATCGTTTTTAGTAATACTAACGGAAATGTGTTGACACATGGCTAAAAAGCATTCTTTCGATAATTTAGCTTTTGAAGGCAATCTCATTAACGACAATATTACTTCCAAAATCTTTTGCCTAGGAATTGTATCATCTTCGAAAACTTCTGCGTGAGAAGAAATTATTTCAATAGCTAACAATAATTGTTCTTCCTCTGGATCTTCTTCGACAAATTCCGACGTGACTTTTTGTTTAGTTGCATTCTTCATGGCCACCATCTTACCATTCTCGAGAACTTTAGTTAACAATGGCAAAATATATGATAATGATAACGAATCCAATGGGTTCTGATCAGAGAGAAATTTAATTCTGAATAGAATTCTAGAAGTCAAACTTAAAATAGGTTCTTCTACTAAATTTTCTTCTAATCCTACAACGCCATTGAGTCTTAAAATAGCGACACCTACGAAACCTTTCAATGAACCTAATCGTGATGAAATCAAATCTGCCAAATGCAAAAAAGATTTTAATGGTAAATCGTGCAATAATTGGGGAATAATTTTACTCTCAGTTAAGATGAGGACTTTAGCAATAGCCACTGGATACCAATGTGCTGACCCATTATCAACTTGAGTTGCGTTTGAAACCAAGTCATTAATAATATCGATTCCGCGGTGGAAATCGTTAACTAACATTTGGACTTCTTTACGGATATTAGATTCCTTGTTCAATTGCTCATTCACAAGGACTTGCTCTTCTTTAGTTAACTTTTTCGTTATTTTCCCCTTATTTTTATTTGCTAATTCTTTCCTCATTTCCTCTTCCCATTTTCTAGTCTCGTAATCCCTATTATTTTTGTCATCATTTCTCTTTGAATCAGAGTTATTGCTGAGAACATCAAGAACTAATACGCCATCGGTACCTTGCCAAATCTGGATGGATTGGTTGTCAATATTAACAATCTTATCAATATCAAGATCGAATGACATCAAAGCAGATAATTTTGGACCAAAAACTTCTGGCTTAATAAAAGAAACCATACTCATTGACTTAATAGCTGCCTTGTATAACAGACCCGCAAATGCATTGTTTTTAAGGAATTCTAATGTAGATGCAAATATTTCCTCGGAATTATTCTCAACTAAATCACCTATATTAACATTTGATCTTTGACAAAGTCCTACCCATTCATTTCTAATAGGAATTAAATCATGATTTGCCGCAACTAATAATTTTTGCAAGTTGACCTTTGAGGTATCGTGATTTTCTGATTGGGTTATAACAGATAAGACTGGTGATAAAAATTTGAAATTATAGCTAAACACTTCTTGGTCTTTCTGGTTATCAGCATCAATCAAGACACAATAAATGGAATTTATGATTAATTTGCTATATTCTTCGGCATTCTCATTTAAGCAATCTCCCATAAACTTTAAACATTGAAGCCTCAAATCATATGGAATATTTTCTGAAATTGCCATATAAATCCACGCATGTCCATATGCATCCTTATCGTTTTGATCAAGCAGGTTGATATATCCAGAAGCCTCCCTTAATGCTCTCAAAAACCAAATTGTTTCAGTCAGATTTGTTAATTTTGTGAAAACTTTCGAATTTGTTAAAATTGCGGGCTTCTCAGTATTACGTAAAGAGTTAATGAAAACCTTCTCATCATCAATTAACTTTAAGCTCTTTTTAACTAAAGAGCTTAAAGCTATCAAAACATATGAGCACGATATACCCTTATTAGTAATCGTTGGCAAAGGAGATTGCTGGGCTTCTTCAATTGAGCTAATGAAAATTGGATATAAAGTTTCAATTAGCTGTAAAAATTTCACATTGTGAACGATTCTCATGGTATTATATACATATGCACCTAATTCAAGAAACCAGATACGTCTTAATGGCATTTTTTTATCACTAAGACCAAGTTTGAATTGATTGACGAACTTAGAATTATCCTCATCTGAAATTTCTTCATTATTGACAATTAAGTCTAAATATTGGTTAGTGAAAGCACTAATTAAACCATTCAATGAAATTTCATTTTGATCTTTTGAGACTAACGGTAATAATCCATTCAAGATTTGTAAAGATATACCGGTATTTTTGAATTTAAGCAATGATAAAGTCTTAACAATTAAATATTTTGATTCATTATTCGATGTACTTTTGAACGACTTTAAACATTCATCAATTAACTTGGCTAATATATCGTCTGAAGCCCCTTCAAAGTGATTATTAATTAATAATTCCATTGAAGTAAACGCCCCATTTCTGGTTAACTCTTTTGGGGACTTAAATGCATTCAAAAAGTTAGTTAAAAGCTTTGTATTAACTAAAGTATTACTTAAATCAATGTCCTTGCTCAAGAATTCAATAAGTCTTGGAATTAAATATCCAAACGAAACTTCCGATGATCTTAAAATTGCTTTATCCAATACTGGCACAATTACAGTATTAAAATCATTTTCATTGATGGTAGATTCGATATATTTTCCGAACAATTTTAAAGCATAGTCGTGTGGAGGAATCTTATTTAATAAAACTTGATTAGTATAGTAATTTAAAATCGAAGATTTCACATTTCCACCAGATTCATTCAAATGATTTAAAAGGCCAGGATATGTTGGAAGTGCATCGACAACCGCATCCGAGATAACCCCCAAATAAGAAATCACAACAGTTGGAGGAACCTTATTTGAAGAAGAAGTAAGTGCATTAATATAATTATCGATTACCTTAGTTGAACCATCCAGCTTAACGAAAGTATGTGTGATGGAATATTTGGTTGACGAAAATACAGAATCATTGATTCTTCTTCTGTGTTGGAAGCTCTGGTTGCTTTCATTGAGAATTGTGTTAACGCAATTATTAAACAAGTAAGCTTGACTCAATACCACTTTATCAATCAACTCCTGTTTACTGATTCCTAAATCACTAGTTATAATACTAAATTTATTGATCCAACTCAATAAAGTTAAGTAATCTGTAACAGCCATCGATTTTTCTCTGACTGCAATGTCATAAGTAAATTTAATAAAAACCGGTAAAAATTCATTCTTAAATATAACGACTTTTTCCAAAGTCTTTAACAACTCATTTCTTGAATTCACATCTTGGTAATAGTTATATGTCTTTAATAATGTTTGACATAAGTCTAGCAATTCTTGCTTATCATCAGTTATTTTATTACTATCTAAAAGATGTTGAACTTTTCGCAAGAATGGTATTCTCTTACTGGTCAACGAGTCAAATATTTCTTTCTCATAAATATCTGACAATTGATCCCAGGTAACATCAGTTTCGGAAGTCATTATTTCAAAATCTAATTTGAAATTAAGCGTCTCTTGGGATCTTGACTCTTTACTCTTTAATAGTCCATAGTTAATAGTCTATGGGTTGTCTGTACTGAAAAAAATACTAATTCGTGCAACAACCAAGCTCAATTTTCAGTTGTGTTACCCGGCAAAAAATTATGCCAATATAAATGGAGCATTAAACTACCAAGTTTCTATGGTTTAAAGCTTTTTCTTTATCAACTATACCAGTCGATGAGGAGAGGCTATAGTTAAGTCATCCGTTGCAGTAATTTTTACTCACTATGATATCCTTTTGGGTTTCTTAGAGGGCGCTGTGGATAACATCATGGTCACATCACCACATAATAATGATGTTTAGAAATATCTGAGACTGGAATTTTTGATCATATTTATTCTATATATAGCTGGAGTAGTTTACAATATTAAGTCTGGGCGTGGTTTAGTGATAATCGTAACAGAGTACTATTTTCACTAAACCATGCTCTCAATAATTGTAGGGAGGACCTAGTGGACGAATATGGATGGCTTTGAGGGGTCACAAGATAGCCAACTCATATGCGAGCCATATCCCTACCCTAGGTGGAATGTTCATATGCATCTAACACTTTTCGGTGATACCTATCGATGGAAATAGGCTTCTCCGAAACAATCGGAGTGAAAAAGAGGAAACAATACGAATATTACAAATTAAGTAATACAATAATTATATTAAGTACACTGCTAGTATAAGCATATATATAATCCAACATTTTTACTAGATGTTACAACTAAAACCAAAACTAACATTAATAAATATCTAGACCCCATGAATATCGTAAAACAAGATAGATACATCACTATCTGGATAACAATAAATAATCAAATAATAAATAAACTAGCCTAGTTGCACTAACTAGACTCCAAATGAAACCGTAACTGGTACTTTTATGTTTTGAAAACCTTTTTGTTAAATGGCCAAAGTAACATCTATTCGCCGTGCTTGAAGCAACATCTGTTGCCGTAACGACATGAGCCAAACTTAGACCAATTGGCACAAGGCTTGGATCTCCATTTTGGAGGTCTTGATACCGACTTGAGTTCGTTCTCACCATGAGCAAATTGACACTTATTTCCGTAAGGGCAGATTCCCATCTTAATGTAAGAAGCGCATAATTCGGTCTTGTATAATTGTGTATTCACATTTAATTGTTTATTCTTCTGTTGTTGTGTCTGCTGAACGCTTGGACATTGAACAGCCTGTTGAGACAACAATACCTGTTGTTGCTGCTGTTGCTGTTGCTGTTGAAGTTGTTGCTGTTCAAAATTGAAAATTTCGTCCGAATGGTCCGATAACGACGTGTTCCTCCCAGTGTATGCAAACGAATTAGAGTCGGTACCATACATCAAATTCTCTTCTGTCAATGCTGGTAAGTCATTAAATACCATATTGCCCGGCAATGGCTTGTAGTCTGTACTATCTGTCATCCCGTAATTAGGTTGCATCGCACCTCCTACACCACCAGGCAAATATCCATAGTTACCATTTCCCTGACTCATTAATGGTGGTGTTAACAGAGCTGGCGATTTCCACATGTTATTATGGCTTGGTGACGTCGAACTCGGGGTACTAGATGTCGAAGATGCGCACTCGTGGCTAGATGGCATCAGCCATAAATCCGCTAAAAGGTCACCCTTCACTGCTCCAACATCGACTCCCGTTCTTTCAACAGCCCCAAGTCCACCTACACCGGCAAGCTTCTGGTATTGATCGTTGTTCACTTGGCGATACCCCATCATGTTATCATTTAATGGCAACATTTGCAAAGGCACTTGCTGATATGCAGTCATTTTTTTGTTATAGTTGTGGTTTGGTATATATATATAGTGGGTGTATATATATTATGCGATATATGTTGTGTATAAATGAAAAGAATAATATCTAAAAGTAATTTATAAATATATCTCTGATATTAAAAATGCTTGGGTATTTGCAATTATTTATATTAGGCCGTTAGATAAATGTTCCGCATCGGAGCTAATGGAATTTTTTTCCTGACAAGGTGAGGGTAGTACGACTGATAATGTTGAGTAATAAGAATTGCTACATAAATTACCAAACCAATAACAAAAACCTTCTACAGCCTGCGGCTAAATGGGGTAAGCATGTAATTGTCTTGTCGAAGTCGATTAATAAGGAAAGTTATAGCATGAAAATTTTGCACAATACATTTGGGGATTTAATTGGAGTATGGGCATCTGCGGACAAAATCAACTAAGCGGAGAATCAGAAATACAACATTACACAAGCCGTACCCCTACCATGGGCATATTTTACGCTTCTCCATTTAATTGACTCTTCGACCAAATCGTGGATAGTTTTCCGGATATGGCAATAGCGGCGTAGTATGTAAGCTCTATTGATATTTAAGGCTATTTACATGTAGTAATTTGTGTGAGTTGGGGGGAAAAGGCCCCATGGTATGATGGTTACATACCTTGCAAACACGTAAGTGGATGCAAATAGTCGCTCAAGTTCAAGGGAACGACGTTCAAGTCAAGAATACGCGCGGGTATGCCTAAATCACTCGATCTTTTATTGATTGGTACCGAATAGCCATAAGAACTCGGCAACACCACTTCCAAAATGACATGATTTGTGGCCTAATATTGTGGATGAATACAACCAACCCTCGGCCCCGCCCTCGTCGAGGTGCTCGACAAGGTGATTCCGGTACGGGACACCACGACATGGTCTGACCGGAATATTGGCTAGTGGAGACAGGTGGGTTAAGAATACTCCTCTTGCGATGGAGGCTTATATAATCGGAGTATCTCCACCGCTAAATCAAGATGTAAGGCCGAGTTTTTCCAGACAGATGGTGCGATGTTCGGGGCCAAACGGAAGGCCCGAGCTCGGAGAATCAACGCCGCAAAATATGTCAGTATGTAGCACGTGTAGCGCTTAAAGCCAGAGAGAGAAACAGAGGGGAAATGTAAGATTGCAGGTGTATGAGCCGGTGTACTGCGCGTAGAAAAAAATAGAATCAAATGGCCAAAACTCACTACTATATTTATGAGTTATGCACGCTATATCTAAGAGACTATCGCGAACACTATTAAGAGAATCGTTTGTTTACTATAGCGGCTTATTTACGCGTTAAGCGATATAGGTCACATTCAATAGCAGATAGCATTAGTAGTTCTTTAGATACTACGGACACAGTGTAATCGATGGTTGATGATTGGCAATAATTTAGCAGAACACTTGAAATGGGTGGAGTTGAACAAGCCCCAGATACCCAATGGGAAGATCATTAACATATTGGCAAGACATGGCTCTGATCTGAGTATGAATAATGGGATCAGGGGATTAAATGGACCAGGAATTCGAAGTACGGGTCAGATAGGTCAGACAAATCAGTCGATAGGCTCGCAGCAGTCTATTCCACGATCTGGTGCTACTAGCGCCCCGATCAACATACGACCGCCATCGGATCAGCCGTTGCAGCAGTCTACGCAAACAGCAAATAATATAGGGGCTCTATCGGTACCGGAGACTGGGCTGGTAGCCAGTAGAAGTCGAATTAGTAGCGTATCTGGTACTGATTGTGCGACCAGTACTGCTAAGCATACAAACATGCAATCAGAGAGTAACAACAATAACACGATTAATAGCAATAGGACTACAAATATTAATAATCCCAAGGAAGAGGACGACGAAGATGTGATAGATCTCACGATGGAGACGCCTCGAAATCAGAAGAAGCAAAAATTGAATCCTGATAGTCAGACACTGCTTCAACAGGCATACATACGGATCTGTGAGCAAAAGATAGCTTTGTTGATGGAGCGGTACACAACGATTGAATCGACTGCTATTTCACTTGATGATAAAAAAAACTACCTAAACAAGACGTTTGGGCCAAAATTCAAGCAAATCAATGGGAGCCAATCTAGATTGAGGGAAAAATTACTGTTTTTGACGGATGATTTGCAGCATGATGATACACCAAGTCTCAATGAACTTAATGAATTCCCTAACTTTGATTCGGACAAAATTTCTGATTCGCCAAAAAACTTAAACACGATAGATAAAATTGACTTTTGCTCTCAGTTCTCTGAGATTAATCAAACTAATATTGCAAGAGCTATAAGTACTCGGGAAAATTTAGAATCTACTAATTCAAACTCGCAAAAGCCCTCTTCTGTGACTAATGAAGAAAATGAAGTTCATTTAGTGGATGAAGCTTCATCGCCATCGAGATATGCTGACAATTTGAACGAGGCAAGAGAACTTGTTATGCAATCTAATTTGAGGAACAAGCTGAATGCTCCAAAAATCATTTATAATAGCGAGAGTGAAGATGATGAGGACAACTTTGGAGATAATACCATGGATGGCTTACGAACCCCAAGTCAAGATAGAAATGATGAGTATGACCTAGGCAGTTTTATTGAATTTGAACAACAAAATTTGGATAATGAATCCGTTGACGAGTCATATATCGAATCTCAAAGAAACAAGCATGAATCGGATCACTCTGATAACTATACCGAACTTGGTAGTGATAATGAGATGGACAACATTAGACTAAGTCCTGATGTGGCGGAGAATTTTGGTATCAAATACAATGATCTACCTAATTCGGAAATTGATCTTATCTCAAACATCGATAATAATAATGATATAAATGATGACAATGGTAATGATGATGACATCGAAGAAATAGAAGATTTTACAACTCAATTAAATCAAGAAAGAGAATTGAATAATACCGAAGATATAATCGAAATAAGTTCTGATGATGAAGGTGTTGTTGCGAACTATGATATGTTCGTTAAGCCGTCATCAACAAGTAAAAACACCCTAATGGAAACGAAACCAAACCCGCTTATCATTTCTAAGTCTCCGCTTACAGAAAATAATTTAGCGATGAATGTACCTTCTCAACATTTGGATAGTGATATTGATTTTAGCGATGATGAAGATGAACTAATCAATATTTTAAATAACCATAAACCCAATAAAGAAAATATTCCTCCCAATTCAGAAGCATTCATAAAAGAGGTTTACAGTAAATTAAATTCAGTCTTCAAACTTTCAAATTTTAGACCCAATCAGTTACACGCTATAAGTTCAACTTTGAATGGAAAAGATGTGTTTGTTCTTATGCCAACCGGTGGAGGTAAATCATTATGCTATCAATTGCCAGCATTAGTAAAATCAGGTAAGACTCGGGGAACCACTATAGTAGTATCTCCGCTAATTTCTTTAATGCAAGATCAAGTTCAGCATCTATTGAACAAAAATATCAAGGCGGGAATGGTTAGTTCAAAAGGTTCCGCATCAGAACGGAAATTAACGCTTGATTCATTCAGAAATGGTCAATTAGATTTGGTTTACTTATCTCCCGAAATGATTAATGCATCGCAGCATATTCAGAGAATTATAACAAAATTATATGACATGAAAAAGTTAGCCAGAGTTGTCGTTGATGAAGCCCATTGTGTTAGTTCTTGGGGCCATGACTTTAGACCAGATTACAAAGGCATGAATTACTTTAAGCACAATTACCCTAAAGTTCCTGTTATGGCATTAACGGCAACTGCAAATGAAAAAGTTAGAATGGATATTATTCACCATCTAAAAATGGATAATCCAATACTATTGAAGCAAAGTTTCAATAGATTAAACTTGTTTTATGAAATTAAATGGAAGACATCAAATACTCTAGAGTGGATAAAAAATTATATCTTAACTAAACAAGTTAATAGAACTGGTATCATATATTGTCATTCGAAACAGTCCTGCGAGCATACATCTGAAAAACTAAATGAATGGGGAGTAAACGCATCGTATTATCATGCGGGGCTTTCGCCTACCGACAGGTTTGAAATTCAAAACAAATGGCAGCAAAATAAACTTCAAATTATATGCGCAACCATTGCTTTTGGAATGGGTATTGATAAGCCTGATGTTCGATATGTTATCCACTTGTTCATACCTAGAACTCTTGAAGGATATTATCAAGAGACAGGGAGAGCTGGTAGAGATGGAGCCTATTCTGAATGTATAATGTTTTATTCCTATAAGGATGCCCGGTCGTTACAGAATATGATTCAGAGAGACGAGGAATTGGATCGAGAAGGTAAAGAAAACCATTTAGCCAAGTTGAGGCAGGTCGTTCAGTACTGTGAAAACACTACAGATTGCCGCCGGAAACAAGTTTTGCATTATTTTAATGAGCAATTTAACCCAATAACATGTAATAAGAAGTGTGACAATTGTATCAATTCAAGTAATATCACCATCGTTGAAAAGGATGTTACTGGATACGCTAAAGACATATTAAAATTAGTCAAATCGATTCAGGATGATAGGGTCACCGTTTTGCACTGCCAGGATGTATTCAAAGGTTCAAACAATAGCAAGATTATGAAATTTGGTCATAACTTAAATCCGTATCATGGTAAAGGTAGAGCGCTTGATAAGACTGATGTTGAAAGGATATTTTTCTATTTATTGAGTGAAGGATGTCTTTGCGAATACCAAATTATGAAAGGTGGGTTTGCCTCAAATTATGTTAAACTTGATAAACAGGCAGAATCTGTATTAAATGATAGAAAATTTATTAAGATAAATTTCAGCTCTGAAAGTAAACAAAGATCTACAGGAAACGCTGCTGCCGGTGGAAGTGTGAATCCCACAAATGACTACCAGTTCCAATCATTTGTCAGTGCATCACGTATTCAAATCCCTTCTGCAACTAACATTGGAACTGCTGGAGTACAAAACAGCGACCATATTAAGCATTCGTGTAATGAATTGAATAATATGAGAATGCAGATAATGGTCGATCTGAGCTTGAGTTCGGCAGAAAATGTTATCAGCGATGATGCATTGAAGGACATGGCTCATAAATTACCCACGAACAAGCGTGATTTTGGAAAATTGGCTAGTATTACTAAAGACCAGTTGAACTACTTCCCGCAGTTCAAAAAGCTACTAGGTAGCTTGTCGAAAGAACGCAAAAATCAAGTGCCGGAATCGATCTCATCCAGTACAACATCTCCTTACTTTGATAATCAACCAGACTCTAATGATCCTAGCACGTGGAGAAGCACATACTCGCAAACTGAAAACTCAACTGCATACGTGAATATCAAAAATAAATATAGCAGAGGTAACAGAAGGTCCAGTCAGTCAAGCCAACGAGGTTACAAAAGCCAAAGAGGTCGCAATCAGAAGACTCAGCGGAGTCAACGGAGCCAGCGTGTTTCCAAACCTAGATCAACCCAAAAGAACACCCCGAGAGGGATGCCTTTGTGATTAGCTCATTATTTATTTATTATTAATAGACATTCTACATATTTAATTGTAAGGTGCACTAATCGATCTGGTCACTAATCGAATAGCAATGTCTAATAGTTAGTACCCTGGTTGTTATATCTAGCTCCTAACGCCTTCGGAAAAGCGTTGAGCACCACCGCACGGATATCAATGTCCACCAAACATATCGACTACGATTGGAGGACCCCCTATCTCTGTCGCTTATATACCAACAACCAACACTACCCCATTTTGAAATACCAATCTGGCGAATATCGATTCTTAAACGTTAATGGGAACCTTCCGTAAAAACTCCGCATCCTAGACCGAAATAGCCATTATTTCGCAGCCATTACTATTACCCTATATCCCGATCGCCACGGTTATTGTCTATCTACTACATACGAGTGCTCATTGAGCCAAAATTCCTCACTACCTCAACCTTTCGTTCGCCTAAGTTTCTCTTATCGGCCCTGCCTTTGTCTCCTTTCTACTACCTACTCCTCTTACGCCTCGAACTACAGCACCGCATTGCACGTGCATAGACGAACTGTCCTTATGTTTTTTTACGTCAAACACTATCAGAAAAATCTGCCTGCACCTGCGAATGTCCACAATCGACCATTGAACCAAATTGCCGGTCTACCTCCGGTACTACTCCCTTACAAACTACATCCCATGTTCCCTCAAATTGTCATCCATCTTACTATTATCTAATCTGTCCCCGACGAAAAGGCGCTAATACCGTGGCCAAGAGTTTCTCTCTCACTATCTAAAGTGCCCGGCGCTATAAAAACTTTTCATTGGTTCACCACCAAGAGGGGAAGAGGGGTTTCGAATTAAACCGTTCATGCCAGACGGGCATGTTTGCTTATATAATCGTTCTCCTCAATTACGGGTAAATTCATGGATTGCATATACTGTCACAGCGAAGCTTTTTCTACGTTGGGTTATTCCGAAAGAGTATGAACATCTGATTAAGCGTTATACCGCAAAAGCTTTTTGGCGCAACAATGTTGAGAATACCGACCTTAAGATCCACCAATGAGCACCTTTGATCTAGTATCAAACTCATTACGAAATGCCACTCTATCATTTCGACTAATTATTATATTGATAATAGTAAGATGGGTGATTCCCCCCACCGTCCCCCACCGTTTGTATTTGGGAGGCATTTTGATTTGAGGAATATTTCATGTATTGTAGCGCCATGCTTTGGTAGGCGGAATGTGCTTCCTACTGAATGGATGGTTTTGGTGTAGTGACGGAAGCTGGAACTAATTGATAGGAAAACGGCATCCACCGGGAGAGGCCTGGGTTCCGGGGCTAAAAAGGGCCGGGCACCGGTTGGCCCGAATGTCGACGTATGCGAAACGGTGAGAGTCCTTCGTCTCAAAATTGATGAGGATTCGTTTGATTCAAGCACATTTGACTGGTGCACATGCAGTACAGGAAAATTGTTGGCTAAATTTGAACGATCGCAGCTACTCACCGGAACCATCTATAGAGCAAAATCGGAGTCGGAGATTCAACTCAGTTGAAGTACAGTGAGGTGGGAGAAGTGACACAAAATCGCTCCTGAATTTTTTCATACAAATAAAGAGGAGACCTAATTAGATTAATAAATTTTCCAAAGTTAATTGATTAGCGTTGTTTTAATAAACATTAATATATATTACGTTTCCAGAGTAAATAAGGGTTTTGCTCAGGTTTATAATACAAGTACTACGTTAATGAAGATACCTACTAATTTAGCAACTGAAAATCACCATGATAATAACCTTATAGAGCAAGCATGCGATTCGTGTCGGAAAAGGAAGCTTAAGTGCTCTAAAGAGTCACCAAAGTGTTCGAAGTGTATTCAGCACAATTGGTGTTGTTCGTATAGTCCAAGGACAGTGAGGTCTCCTTTGACGAGAGCTCATTTGACACAAGTGGAAAATAAGGTCAAGTCCTTGGAAAATCTAATTACATATTTGTTGCCGCAGGAGGTGAACTCGAGAGGGATCGACCAATTACTCTACCAAAACACGTTCAAGGATGTGTTGAGGCCCTACAAAGATATGTTGCAGAATGGCAGTCCATCCGACGAAAGACAGAATGGTACTGGTGGGAAGCAGCGTGGGAGCACACTGGGTAGTGGTAGCGGCACGACCACACCACCTACATTCGAAGAGGACCTTAATCAACTGAGTTCGGTTACTCCCCAGGGGGAGTCTCCGGGAAAGGGAGAGCATTCGAGAATTAACACAAATGGATATAATTCATTGGCCCAGTCGCCCTCGTACTCGATCTTTTCGATGGACGACTCAATTTCCAATGCGTCAATAGACCACTCCGACCACCATGATCACACCAGAATCGACAACGATAAAATCAAACAGGAAATAATTGATGATTTCATATTGAATAGCATCCCCACCGACAACAAGCGGAACCAATGTCAGTTTATAACTCCCTCGGCCATCAAGCACGAATACTCTCCATACCCATACCAACAGCACCAACCACGCCACAAGAACATATCGAACACAACAACATCTGCAACATCACTCACATCTCCCTCGTCGCTCCTCTCACTTAATTCGTATGGCGACAATGTAAACGAAAACGAAGACGAAGAAATACCTAAGAAATCCTATGCTTCACCTACGAGGCAGTCCGCGAATAAAAAATTTGAAGATCTCGACCTTTTGATTTCATCGAACGGCATCAACAATGGTATCAATGACTCTAACTATAACTTAATATTTGATGAGGTTATGGATGATTCACCCATGATCAATGGGTGATGAGTATTTCCCGGTTGGTACTTAGCTAGAGGCCGCGGTTATGGTTTGTACGGTTAAGAATACTGCATGCCATTTTAACTTTATGTGTCAATGATTTATTTTGTTTCTGTGTCAATTTTCGTCCTATATACGGTTTATGCTATATATGATTGGTTTAATAATAAATAAGTTTTAAAGGAACAATTTCTATCATGGATGCAAATGAATCGCAATCCAGAAATTTAAAATATAAGAAGTCGTGCGAAACTACAAGAATGTTGTACTCTTCAATTTCCGATATCGCTATCCGCTGGATTTATTATACTTGTTTATCTACTACTCTTGCCAGTTACGTCAAGATAAAGAGCAGTAACTGGAAATATATATTCATCCGATCAAGATGAGATCGCAGACAATGAAGAACTTGATTTCTTTGAAGAAAAACATCACTCGGAGGATCAAGCAAACCCTTGAGGAGATAGCAGAGAATTTAAGTCATCCACAACAACGCCCGGCGCCAGTTCCAATACCTATACCTGTTAGAAGCGGTAGAAATGCAAGCAGATTGGGCAAACAATTTTCTAGATATTACAGCACGTCAAGTAACTTTACTGGTGGTCATTATAAGTTCCGGGCATTCCAGTTTTTGAATGTGAAGTACCAGAATGGAGGAAAGTTGGGAAGAATAATCCAGAATAATTCCAACTGGATCAGATTCAATATTCAGAATTCTAATTTCAACCAATACCGATCATTTAGAACGTTTCATAAGTCATTTCTTTACAATAATTTTTCGCAGAGATACCAATCACAGTTTGGTAACAAAATGGCGAACATGAACTTTTTCAGGCATCCCAATAGTGGTTCACCAATCAAGAATCTAAATCTCAATATCAGGGCGTTCATGAATTCTAAGAAGTTTGATACTTCTGATCCTAGCACGTACAAACAAAACTTGGTATTACATCTGAAACCTCAGGTCAAGAGTAACATACGTCTTAATGTATCTTTGACTCCAAAGTTCTCTGAACTCACCTTGCTGATGGCAAGAACTGTTTCCTCTGCTGGCTGTGAGGAGACATCTCATAAAACTCAGCCTTCGAATGGTTGCTACGTTGATTTCCCAATGAATAGTAAGTTTTCTATTCCAGCGATGACTATCTTGAACAATGAAATACTCGATGAATTAATGCAAGACTTGAAAATTCTCGAATCCAAGATTGCTGAATTGAAACTGGATTTACAGAACTTATTCGAGTTAGGGGAGTTACCGATGAAATATTTACACGATCAAAATATTATTAGAGTCTACTTTGCTAATTGCGATAAAGCAAGATTAGAAAGCTTGTTGAGGGAAAAGAATATCAAGAACGGGATAATTTATGAAGAAGCTGTTAATGGATGTTCTTCGGACTGTGCAAACGTCTCCGAGGCTGATATTTTAAGTTCTTATTACGGCTCGTCATCCTCGCTCGGTTCATCCACAGAATATGACGATGATATCCTATCAGACTCTTCTCATCATCCCTTATCAAGTGACCACATTATCAGACCAGAGAGCGGAAATCAATCTCAAAACTCACAGCATGTTAGCTTTAGCGACGAAAATATATGTTGGGTTTGATTTATAAATACGAGTTATGTATAGCACTTTTCACGACTTTGTTTATGTTCACGTTTTAATGATTTTATTTATATTAAGTTAATATTGATGTGTAAGCAGGCGATATGAAGTACAACCTCGTTGTATATTTTATTATAAACGATTACTATTACTTCACCTCAGAACATTTAAATTATCAGTAATCCAATAGCAGCATTTCCTATTTTCTACAGAATGCTTAAAGAATTCTGCTGGTATACGACAAGCTTTGTTTCCAGTTATAGAGGGCAGTTTGGTCATTGAATATACAGAGATTGTTAAAAACAATAAACTGAAAGACTGTCGCCTACCATTAGAATATATAAGCAAAATACTGAGAATATTGATCACCATGAAGTGTAAGAACTTCATAATTATACTAGTAACTTCATAATTATACTAGTGTTCAATGAATTTTACATCGTCATACGAATAGATCGAGAGACACTAATACATATTTTCTCTAATTCTGTGCGAACTACAGAAACAGCGGAACGTTCGCTTTGACTTTTTTGTAAACAATATACGTGGTTAATAATCACTGATAACGATAAAACATTAAAGAATATTCATAATGCCACCTTCGGATGATGAATTTCAAGATGCAGCTTCGAATTCCTTTCCTACGGGAAATGAAGTAGACAATGGTAAAGAAGCACCTCCCATCACGAATCAACCTACAAAGAGTAAGAAGAATAAAAAGAAGAATAAAAAGCAGCAACAAAATGATACATCCTCTGTATCTTCTTTTACTGGTGAAAGTTCTAATTATGAAAATAATAATGAAAGTAATGAACTTGTAAATACGAATGAAAAGATTGATCTTGCCAATAATGACGACCCCATAGATAAGCGCGGTAACGACGATACTATAACTGAAGATGCTGAAGATGTTAATAACCCGGTTGGAAAACAAACAGAACAGCTCAGAGTAGTTTTGCCTAATCCAGTGAAAGTCGTTACACCAGATACTTCGTTCATTGACGAGCCGGAAAACGACAAGCAGAGTTCCACTTTACCTAACGGAAAACCCAGTTTACCAAACAGAAAGCCAATTCTGGAATGTTTGAGATTGGACCAACCTTCAGCCCAAATATTGGAAGGTACAACTGAAGCTTCCAATGATAAAATGAATACAATTTCCAATAGTTATAGAAAAGAAAGTAATAACTTCTTATTAGAGTCGAAGTTCAATCAATTAAATAGAGAGTTTGAATCGAAAGATTTAAAGTTGAAAGAGCTGATTAACTCTGGTACAGAGAACATAAAGAAGACTTTCAATGACATTAAGAACACCGTTGGAGGGTTCAGTGACATGTTTGATTATCAAATAGATTGGGAATTTTGGACCAGAATTGTGAACGATTATGAATCTGTTATCCAGAATGAATCGAATGAATTGAATAATCTCATAAATAAAGGTATACCAAAAGAGTTCAGAGGCATAATTTGGCAACTAATCGCTAAATCTAAAAACTTCCAATTGGAAGAATTTTATTTCAACTTGAAGAGTGAATCCTCAGTCCATGAGAAATCAATTAAAAGAGACTTAACAAGAACCAGTTTTTTTACAAATGTTGAACAAGTCAATAAGGGTGAAGAATTATTTAATGTGATCAAGGCATATTCGTTATTTGACCCTGATGTAGGTTACACACAAGGTATGATTTTTATCACTGTTCCTCTAATAATGAATATGAGTGAATCCGAGTGCTTCTGTTTATTGGTGACGTTAATGAAGGATTACAATTTAAGATCTTTATTCTGCCCAGAAATGAAAGGATTGCATTTATTACTATATGAGTTCGATAGATTATTAGAGATAAACTTGCCGAATTTGTACAATCACTTGGTCAAACAGGGTATTAAATCTTCAATGTATGCATCCCAGTGGTTTTTAACGTTTTTCGCCTATAAATTCCCATTGGATATAGTATTAAGAATTTATGATATTCTTATCACGCAGGGGATTGAATCGATCTTAAAGTTTGCCGTTAACTTAATGATAAAGAACGAATCAAACATTACTCTGCTCAAGTTTGATAAACTTTTAGACTTCTTGAAGAATAACTTGTTCAATGTTTATGTCAATGACGAATTTATCAATGGTAGCAATAGCACAAATAGTAGTCAAAGCGATTTGTCGGGGTCTGGTGTTTCTAGACGGTTTTCCTTGTTAGGAGGAAGAAGAAGCAGTGCTGGTGGTGCTCGTTCAAAGTCCCATAATTACTACAAACTTAATGAATTGGTAGATGACTCGATGCAAATTAACGTCATTCCATTAGATTTGAGTAAATTTGAAGCCGAATTTGAAAACATATATTTGAACGAAAAATCGAAGTCCACAGAAATAGAGAACTTACGGATCGAGAATGGCAAGTTGAGGCATGATATTAAGCTCTTAGAGACTGACTTCTCATCATTAAACAGCGATCACATAAATATTGTCCAGAAGATGGTCGATATAAAAGTAACCCTACCGGACATTGAAAACGACAATGAAGATCTCCAAAGATCTATTTCCGAGTTGAAGGACAAAATAGAAGGTTTGGAATCAAAGATAAATGCAGGTTCGGGTGATAATAACAGCTCAGAATCGAGCCTAGGCCTACAAACACCTGCATTACCAACAAGTATAGAAAACAATATCCAAGAACTATTAGCTATAAATGCCCAAGAAACAGAAAGGTTTGCCAACTTAGAAGAAGAGTTGAGTAACTTGCAAATGGAAGATGAAAGATTGAACACAGAGCTACTGAACGTTAAACAATCCAAATGGTTATTTAATAGGTGGAAATAGTCATATATTTATCAGAATATAGGATAACATTCGAAGTACATACAAACTGCTTATAGAACCATACATCAATATCATTTATACTATCAAACGTGATTGTATAGGGCTATAACCCGAAATATAGTCGCGCGGATACCAACTTTTTTGTTGCTCGCTCTTGCGTCAAATTTTCACTAGTATATAGTGAAAAAAAAATTGAGTACTAATTATTTCTATATAATTATTCACTATCAATAAACTAGAGCAAAAATGGGTAGAGGTCCAAAGAAGCACTTGAAGAGATTAGCAGCACCATCCCACTGGATGTTGGACAAATTGTCCGGTACTTATGCACCAAGACCATCTGCTGGTCCTCACAAATTGAGAGAATCTTTACCATTGGTTATCTTCTTAAGAAACAGACTTAAGTATGCCTTAAACGGTAGAGAAGTCAAGGCCATCTTGATGCAAGAACACGTCAAGGTTGATGGTAAAGTTAGAACCGATGCTACTTTCCCAGCTGGTTTCATGGATGTCATCACTTTAGAAGCTACCAACGAACACTTCAGATTAATCTATGATGTCAAGGGTAGATTCACTGTCCACAGAATCACTGCTGAAGAAGCATCTTACAAGTTAGCTAAGGTCAAGAAGGTCCAATTAGGTAAGAGAGGTATTCCATACGTTGTTACCCACGACGGTAGAACCATCAGATACCCAGATCCATTGATCAGAGCCAACGATTCCGTTAAGGTTGACTTAGCTACCGGTAAGATTACTGACTTCATCAACTTCGACACTGGTAGATTAGTCATGGTTACAGGTGGTCGTAACATGGGTAGAGTTGGTGTTATCACCCACAGAGAAAAGCACGAGGGTGGTTTCGATTTAGTCCACATCAAGGATTCTTTGGAAAACACTTTCGTTACCAGATTAACTAACGTCTTCATCGTCGGTACTGAAGCTGGTAAGCCACACATTTCTTTACCAAAGGGTAAGGGTATTAAGTTATCCATCTCTGAAGAACGTGACAGAAGAAGAAATAACCAATTACTTAACTAATCATTTTAGGATGATCGTAATATAGTTTATAGTCTTTAGTTACACTGAATGTAATATATTTTTAATTCGCTTGTAGAGATTATCACCGTAATAGTTAACACGAATTGCGAGTCTCAGATATCTCAAAATATACCAAATATGTGCAACCAGGATACAAATCATATAATCTTTTCATAGATATCGGTGAACATGATTGAAAATAAGAGGAAATATCAGTATTGTTTGATTGCATTGGCATTTATTTTAGGTCTACTTTTGTTTCCTGTTCCATGGTTTCCATCAAATAAGCAGCACAAATCTGACTCGTCATTGATAAGGAATATAGAGTGGAATGATATAAACTTTATTCACACCACTGATACACACGGTTGGTATTCTGGACATCTTAACCAGAAACAGTACAATGCTGATTGGGGAGATTTCATATCTTTTAGTAGTCATCTAAGGAATATAGCTCATTCAAAAAAGCAAGATTTTTTGTTAGTAGATACTGGTGATAGACATGACGGGAATGGACTCTCGGATGTAACAATACCAAATGGTGCTAAATCTTTGCCAATATTTATGAGGCAGGACTATGACCTTCTTACTATTGGAAACCACGAATTATATGTTTGGGAAAACTCACAACAAGAATATGACTTGGTACGTGATCATTTTAAATCGAACTATATTAGTACTAATGTAGAATACAAATTACAAAATGGAACATATGCTCCTATAGGTCAAAGATATAAGTACTTCACAACACCCATTCAAAGTATTAGAATATTGTCATTTGCATTCTTGTTTGATTTTACTAGGTATAATTCGGGGACAAAAGTCGAACCAATCATGAAAGTTCTAGACGAAGATTGGTTCAAAGATATTTTGATTGATCATCCTGCTGATGAAGTTGATTTACTTGTAATAATTGGCCATATTCCAGTAAGTCATAACGATAAAGAGTTGTTCCAATTACATCTGTTCTTAAGGAAATATTACCCTAAGACCAAAATCCAATATTTTGGTGGGCATTCGCATATAAGAGATTTCAGCATTTATGATGAATACCTGACTGGTTTGCAAAGTGGAAGATTCTGTGAAACTGCTGGCTGGGTAAGTATTAATTTAAAGTCTCCCAAAAATGATTTGAATGGGGTAGATAAGGTTAAAAATACTTTCTCGAGATCCTACATTGATTTCAATTTAAACTCATTTATGTACCATACGAATATAAGTTCAATTGAAGAGTTTAATACGGGCCTTGGATTGAATGTCTCAAGACAGATTAGTGATACCCGAAAGGAATTGAACTTAGGAGCAATAATTGGTTATGTTAGAAACAGTAATTATTTCATGGATTATGTCTCAATAACGAATCCTAAAAATATTTTTAAGCTCTTGACTGATAAAGTATTACCTACATTAGAAGTTGAAAATTCAGATCTAGCAACTTCAGATCAGAGGTTAATTATAATTAATACTGGTTCGATAAGGTATGATCTATACAAAGGTCCATATACTTTGGATTCCCAGTATATAATTTCTCCTTTTGAAAATGATTGGGTAAAATTGACATTACCTAAAAATTTTGCTATAAAGATAGCTCCCAAGTTGAATGAGTTGCAGTATATTATTCGTTCTTCAAGCGATAATACATTGGATAACAGACGGTTGTTACCTGAGCATCAATATTCCAGACTTCTCAGAAACGACTATGCCAATTTCAATAAGCTTACTGAGGATTCAGGGCAACATCATTTCGAGAATCGTATGCTCCAAAGGTTTCAAGAAATAGGTGAATTGAAGCCTGTATCTCAAAAAAATAAGTTGTCTAAAGGTTATGTCACGTATGACGATTTCGGTCATGACGGTGATGATACTTTACATAGGCCGGTAGTGAACCACCCTATTCCCAATGTTGTACAATCGGAAGAATTAGTCGATTCTGATGGGGACTCCTCCGTCGATATTGTTTTCTACAACTTCATTACTCCAAATATTTTATGGGCGTTAAAGGAGATCGGTTTCGACGACGATGTGAGCAATCAAATCGAATTTTATTCCAAGAACTATTTGGGTCTATTATTAAATGAATATATTAGAAATCATGATATATAGTTCTTTCTATATAATAGTACAAATGCATTTTCTATTTAAATTAAATTTGAATCACACTATCATCAGGTTTGTATGTGAATCTGTAGTTGTAACTATTAATAGACTCACTTTCAGGGTTGTTCAAAATAGACTCGTCAACTATCAAATTCAAGTTAAAACCAAACCATGATCCCCAGACAGGCCTCCCTTTAACTGTGGCATTATTTATAGGATGTATCAAATCGGATGTTTCCCCAAGTCTGTTTCTACCACTTTCATCAAATCTTACTTTACCACTGGCATTTATAACAAATGTTCCCGTGCCAGGTATTAAATGGCTGTCAAAACTATTCAACTGATGAAACGTCAAAGGCGATAACAACCATTTTTTTTGAAATTCCAATTTTGCATCATTATTTGTGGGTATCAATGGCTTCCCATTCATAATAATTGCACATTGCGGCTTGAGTTGTTTTCCAAATTGTGTTGCGTATGATTCAACATTTGGAAATTGTTGTGATGGTCCCTGATATTGGATATCTAACGACGACAATATCTTTTTCAAGTATGGCTCTATCGGTTGTGCTGATCTCAAGTTAGTATAAATCCTTGGACATCTACTTTCATTTTCAAATAAACTAGCCACTTACTTGGATCTCGTTGTATGTTTGACATGTTGTATCAATTATATGTTGGCAGCAGTAATAGTCTTGCTAGGAAGAATGATTCAAGTCTATATGGTACCTACTGTAAAATCAAAAAAAACTCAGATGATGGTTATATTTAGTCACGTGGTGTTCTTTTCTGAAGGATAAGTAAGGGCTCATACGACAGCAATAACTGCAAACTATAAGAGGAACCCATCGTCGAACATATCTAGATTGTTGACCAAATTATACAACTAATACAACATGGGAGGTGACGATCATCATAAATTAGACCAAGCTAAGAACATTGCTACCGGTGTTGCCGGAGGCGTTGGTGGTGGTGCCATTGCCAATATGTTAGGTTTAGGCCAAGTTGGAGGCATCGCTGGCTCTGTTGCAGGCTCGATTGGTGCTAACAAGGCCGAACATAAGGCTGAAGAAAAGAAGTAGATATATCGCTATATTTTGTCCTATAGTTTATAAGTAAAGAATAAATTTTTTTAGAGAATCAATGTAAGGCAATCGGGAATATCTTCGATTCGTACGAAAATGAACCTACGCTCCTTGAGGAGTTCATTTTGCTGGTGGTTAGTTGTAGCGCTATCTGAGGATTTGCCGACTATGCTCTTGTCCTCGTGCCTGAACAGTCGTACGAAACGTCATGTCAGTGTCTACACCTCTAACTACTTATTCAGTCCTACTTTACATACACAGTTAATATGAACCTTTTATGCCTGGTACACCCATAGAGGCCTCATAGACGTGGCTTGTAATATTTTCACGTGCGTTCTCTCGCAGTACAATAGAGTCAGCCAGGACCGAATGACTGCTTCGTTGAGAATTACCCCTGATATCGATACATTGGATCTATAAAACCAGTCTCATGGGGCCAGCTTCCTTTCACTAAAATTCATACTTGAATAATCCCAATTAGTAAAATGCCTGACGATAAATTAAATATGGCCAAAAGCATTGGGGCCTCGATCGCTGGTTCAGTAGGTGGTGCCAAAATAGCAGACAAGTTGCACCTAGGCAACGGTGGTCATATGGCTACCAGTATTGCTGGAAGTCTTGGTGCCAACAGTGCTTTACATCACTTCGAAGATAAGGACGGTAAGAAATAGAAGCACGATTAGCATCATTCTCCTGGGCATTTTTGGGAGTGGTGCACGCCTTTTTTATATATATACACTAGAATCAATAAATCATTATCAATGATATTTTTATGCCACTAAATGTTCTATGCCACCAGTGCAGGTGTGCCATTGCTTGTAGGTGTCCAAATCGGGGCATGTCTGGCTCCGAATCAAATGTAAAATTAGGTAAATCTCTTACTCCTGAACCAGCGTTTCGCAATGTCAGGGTGCGTTGGTTCCGTTCGAGGAAATTTAGCCAGCATCGCACCACATCATATTCAGATCCGCTGCAGACAACCCCAAAAAAGGCTGGCACCTCTTAAGTATGGCTGGGAATCAGGCCCGTTTAGTCCAAAAAGTCCTGGATCAGGTAACTTGCTCTGATCCATCTGTGTGTTATAAATATATTTGCTTCGTCCCTGGATCATTTAATTTGTAGCTTTTTCTGATTTGTACAATTATCTACAGTCGCTCATTAGTACTCTTCGTTCCTTCGATCGTTCGTTCATTCATTTATTCATTCATTCGTTACTTATCACGTTTCTTCGTTGGATACTACATTCTTGTACTACCATATCTACTAGAGTCGTTCAATTATATAATAACTTCGCAATTTCAATTTAATAGAGGTTATTGATTTTCGCATAAATTTCAAATCAAAAGCAAAAAAAAAAAAATAAAGCTCGTTGTTTAGGCGACAGGATCCAAGTCTAAATCCTATCGTTATTTACATTATATCAATTTCGGACATTTGCAACCATTTCATATACACACTATTATATGAATATTTCATTCATTTTCAACCAAGTT
Source organism: Debaryomyces tyrocola (assembly GCA_900006135.1). Lineage (NCBI taxonomy): Eukaryota > Fungi > Ascomycota > Pichiomycetes > Serinales > Debaryomycetaceae > Debaryomyces > Debaryomyces tyrocola. The sequence continues at coordinate 1,295,971 of LN874551.1, forward strand.
TAATTGCCCCACTCATACTATTATAAAATATAATGAGTGTATTGAATACAACTAACATGTTTAATAATCAACTTAATTCGTTTACTTCGGGACATATAAATTCCCGTAGCTATAATGAATTATCCAGTAAATTAAAGGCCAATATTAAAAATAATAAGTTATCGCAGCCATTGCAACAGTACGCAGAGAATGATGTACACTACATCAAGAAGAGATCATACAGTGATTTATTAAGGGAAAGTTCCGGATTCGGTGATAGGGGTAGCATTAAGGGTCAGGATACCAAGAGATCGAGAACCGCACCACCATCACCACCTTCACAACCATACGATGCGAAGTCCCAAGTCAACAGTATACCTCAACTCAAGTTCAAAAGCAGCAAAACAAACAGCAATGTGAGATCAAGATCCTTGTCACCAAACAAGAAGTTTGTAACATGTTTGTCACCATCTAACTCACCAAGCTTGCCTAATACTCCACATTCGTCGCCATTGAAGAAGCCTACGTTACCTAGTATCTCGACCGTGTTACAGTCGACTCCAATGACACCAAAGGCCCCTCTTAGGTTGAAGCCTATTACCCCTACTGTTTCGTTGGATTACTTTGACACATACAAGCCAAACGATGAAAACTGGAGATATGGCTTAATGGACACCATAAATAAGGGTCCTAATCAATTCAATCTCAACCAATATGATTACCTCAACAAACACAAGATTAGCAACACCTCGTCGGTTCCATCGCCAGTATTTGTCAAGGACAGACCAAGCTTTAATTCAAGAATAAGCTCAAAGATAATACAGAACTCCAGTCCAAGAGTCAACACATTTGACAAGTCGAACTATCCTCCATGTATACAAGAAAAAGTATATTCCGAGAGAAAGATTAATTTCCCATATGAATCCAATTACACCTATTTAAATAAGACCTACTTGAACGATGTCAAGAAATACCCTGAATATCTTGAGTTGGCACATTCATTGATTCAATTATCCCAGCCTCAATCTAATACTCCAGATTCTCATTGTCAACCAATGACCCCAGTTAATACTAGTAATAATAATCCGGTCAATGACACTGTAATAGAACCTATCTATCAACAAACAGTGTCACATTCGGCGTATCCACCAACATCAACTCCTCCATCCTCAGCTCGTTTACCAAATCCTCAGTATAATTCATTTTTAGGTATCATATCAGAAGGGCCTACAACGCCTCCAGGCGAGAATGATAATAAGACTAAATTCATCCCTGTTACACCTCCTTCGTCCAAGTGTAAATCGAGGTCTGAATTGTTAAAATCATCACCAAGGCAACAGCATCAACACGCTCCTCGAGTCTGCATTTCATGTGGATCTGATCAATCCCCATGTTGGAGACCCTCTTGGTCGATTAAAGAAGGACAATTATGCAATTCTTGCGGTTTGAGATACAAGAAAACTTCCGCTAGGTGTCTCAATGATGAATGTAAGAAAATCCCAGCAAAGGGCGAATGGTCCTTGATGCAAAGTAAAGGCAAGTCTGTATTCGAAGACGGCTTAGAGGGATATAGTTGTTTAGATTGCGGATGGAGAGTTGAAGTTAAAAAATAGTTGGCATTGCATTTATCTACTTGATAAACATTTTTTATACACCATTTTTATTGTTTTGCATTGATTATTCATATCGAATACGTTTTTATTCAATTCTTAGTAATATATATTACATAATGTTTAGTGTTATTTCTACAATAATATAATTAATTATAGTTAAGTTCTATTCTAATACTTATATTTATGACCTACGTTAGCCTCATTTTTGTCATAGTGTTGCATACTAAATTAGGTCTTTTGCATAAAATTAATATTTTGTAAAAATGTTGCGAATTCTGCAACATTCCAATAATTTTGATTAGCAGAACAGTATATAATAGAGAATATAAATGGCCATGTAGCTGAAATTACATATGTTTCTGAACTAATAATATCACGAGAATACGATACCACTTTACCTTCCCAATGTCCGGTTGGTATCTTATGGATAGGATTATTAGCAGAGAATATTTTGACTTTTGCTTCGAATGTATTAGAAATTCTGAAAAATATACGTACATTCGTGAAGTGCTTTCCTTTCGATATAAGGAAAACAGAAAATATCGGGAGGCTGAATATATAAATGAGGAGAGGGACGCAAAACGGAAATGGTCTAGCCAGAAAAGGGTTAAGTTTCATCCAACGATTATCACCGAATATATCGAATCTGCTTGGCAAGACAAAGAGGAATTGGTTAACTACCGGCGAGATTTGGATTTGCTATGCCCAGATATGCCATACAGCGAAAGATGTCAGAGAAGGAGTGAAAATAGCGACAAAACAAAACAACGATCTCGCAACAACAAATTGTACGATAGGCTCTACATGGACCATCCTTCGGGACTCTATAATTTACCATCCTATGCAGACTGTGATTGTGATCTAGCATATGAATCATACGCTATAAAGAAAAAAATCGCTTTAGAGCTATCGACGGCCCCTCCTATATTCTCCCATATACATCCATTTGACGACAATTTAACACTATTTTTCAATAGTTACCTCGGCAGGACAATAGACAAGAGACCTATTTATCAGGAAAATCATAGTGACGAGAGAATAGAACTGCCCTATTATGAAGAAGAAGAAATATTTAACATGCCCTATGAGATTGAAAGAAGACTATGGGTCTACAGAATAGCGAAATTTCGAGAATGGAAGTTATCATTTTCGAAAAACAATATTGTTTTACCAACAAATGACAATACCACTGGTATCTGTAAATACTCATCCTCTTACGATTGTGATACTTATCCCTTCAAACGTATAGAAGATCCTATGATGTACTTTAAGTGCTAGTTTTAAGACAGGTCGTTCATTAACCACGATTTCGTATGACTTCTAGAAACTTCTCACACTGAATACCTATATTGATAACAATTCGTAAAAAGCATTGTTCATACTATTGATTCTATCTTTGATATTTTGTAATAACAGTCATGTCTGATACAATTTCAATAACCATTAAGTCTTCAGGGGACACTAAGTATGAGGTTACAGTATCACCAACAATAACAGTTCTCGAATTAAAGAATGAAATCGCAGATAAGTCATCCGTTCCAGCAGATCGCCAGAGATTGATTTACTCAGGAAAAGTTTTGAAAGATACAGAGACAGTTGCATCGTACAAGGTACAGACTGGACATACGATCCATCTTGTTAAAAGTGCTGGTCCTAAGACAAATAATACAGACAACGGAGGAGCCGCCGCCTCCACAGATGCTACGAGGAACGAGAGCGAATCGAGCGGTAATAACAGTGGCGTTCCATCAAATATTGCAGCAGGCCAAGGTTCATTTAACCCATTAGCAGATTTAACTGGGGCACGTTATGCTGGTTACACCCAATTGCCTTCAGCATCAATGTTTGGGCCAGATGGGGGTATGAATTCCGGTATGCCAGATCCAGAACAGATGTCGGAAATGATGTCCAATCCTATGTTCCAAGAAAGCATGAATGCAATGTTGTCAAATCCTCAAATGTTAGATTATATGATAAATCAATCTCCTCAGTTAAGGGCTATGGGTCCACAGGCGAGAGAAATGTTGCAAAGTCCACTTTTCAGACAAATGATGTCGAATCCAGAAATGATGAGATCCATGATGCAAATGGGTAGAGGTGGAGCTGGTGGAGCGGGTGGCTTCCCAGGATTTGGGGGTCAAGGGGGAGCTGATGCTTTCCCTGCACCAGGTGCTAACCCTACTGTCGATTCTAACGCCGATGCTGATGCCACTGGTGCCACCAACGAAAACGCAAATGCAAGTACAAATGCACCTGCTAATCCATTTGCTTCTATGTTTCCTGGAGGAATGCCACCAATGGATCCGTTCGCTTTACTAGGTGGAGCTGGTGGCGCTGGTGCAGGTCAAGCTGCTCCTCAAGATAATCGCCCACCTGAAGAAAGATACGAAGAGCAATTAAGGCAATTAAACGACATGGGCTTTTTTGACTTTGATAGAAATGTTGCTGCTTTGAGAAGAAGTGGAGGCAGTGTTCAAGGGGCTGTTGAATATCTTTTGTCAAGTATTTAGAGAATCTACTACTTAATAAGTTTTAGGTAGCTGATCGGTTTTGTGTAATTTTAGTTTCTATGTGCAATCGTTCTTCATTATTGACTAAAGCATGATACAACAGTATATAGTGTAAACGTAATAGTATTTAAAATATATTGAATATACTACTTTGTATTGGTGTATTTAACGATGGTCAGCGAAGACAAGGCTGTTGATATCAAGAAGGAGGAACAAAATAATTCAACGATAAATTCAGCGCAAGATGATGTGCAGAATAAACATCATGAGGCAGACGAAACGAAAGAAGATATAATACGACTGAATAATAACGAAAATGAAGAGAAAGACATCAATTCAGAAGGTCAAGCAGAGAAAAAAGCAGACATACGCGAGAAATTAGATGGCCACGAAGTTATAACCAGTGATAATAAGAGCATTCAAAATGAGAGGGAAGCGTCGAACGCCGACGAAACTGTAATGAATACCGAAACCATCAATGAAGAAGGGAAAGAAGCGCCAATTAATACACTGAATAATGATGATGAAACACATTTCAATAAACCTCTGCTCAATTTGCCCGACTTGGAAGTACCATTTTCGGAGAGAAGGTTAGCACCAGAAACTATTAATTTATTAAACAAACCAGTAGACAAAAAATTAACAATGTCGGGAATAGAATTTCAATTTTCCAAGATCATTGGAGTAATATTAAAGTCAAAGGGACTTGACTATTCGGAAGAATTTCTCTCTCAAATGAACGACTTAAGTATAACTTATTTTCATGACATAATAGAAACGTTGAGGAAATTCACTGAGATACAAAGAAGAAAGAAACCATCCATAAGTGACACCGAGTTATGTTTTAGAATGAAGGGCATTACGGCCGACAGATTGTACAAAGAATATGAAGAGACAAAACTAATCGCGAATAAATATAAATCAGAGATTGATCTTGTTAAGAACCAAACCACGGAATTGATCAATGAATTCAAAGAAGACAACAAGTTTGATGAAAATGATCCGTCGCTCCCATTTTTTACAAATGAACACTACGAAATTACTGAATTAATTCCAAAGCAATCTTCTAAGCCTATCTATATTCCATTTTATTTGCCTGACCTTCCCCCAGATTATACTTACCAAAAGACTCCTAAGTATATGAATATGATTACAGATTTGAAGCAATTGAGGTTGAAGTTAGTGGATGAATCCAGATTGACAGAAAAGTCCTTATATAACTTGATTGACGATGATGAAAAAAAATGGAAAGAAGATTTCGAGAAACAAATTCGTGACACATTACTGGAAGTTGACGATGATATAGGTAGCGAAAACGAAAATAGTTTAATGAGTGAAGTTGATCAAAAGAACCAGACGGATATAGAAACTCCAATACCTGACCATCAGTTGGAAGGACAAGAAACTAAGCCTCAGCTAACAGAATTAAACAAGAAAGACGGAATCCTAGACGAAGTAGACGTGGTAAGCGAAACACTACACAATAAAGCAGGAGAGCAAACTACCAAAGTTGATGGTGAACCGCGAAAGCTACTTCAAGATGTCAAGACATTTGACTTTGTTGCATACGCTCAAAAAAGACGTGACTTAGAACGTTCGAAAGAGCTTGAAATAGATCGTAAAAGAAAATTACGAGAGTCGAACATTTTTTTCAAGACTGAGAAGTATTATTCGCCATACGCTACTTTGCCAGTAACACATGAAGTTGATTTATATTTTGCCAATATTGTGCAAGATGAATTCAAGTCAGTTATCGGGTCAGTGAGGACAGCAGAGAAGAAGAAGAAAAGAAAAGTCGAAAAGATTCTCCGCGAAAAGGCCGAAAGAGAACAAGCAAAAGAAAAGGAAAGAGAGAAAATGGGGTTGGGATTCAGCTTTGGTCCAATTAGTCATATGCTGGATGACGAGAACGATGATAGCGACAAGGACGAGGATATGGGCTTCCCAACTTTTGATTTCGGCGATAGCATTGAATCACAAGACAAACAGGAAACCGAAGCAAACCCAAGTGATGATAACGATGCAACTGAAATAGGTTCGATTCCAAAAGTAGACGGAACTGGTGCTACCCATGTCAATACTGACGACGAAATGGATTCTGATTCCTTTGAGGCTGAATTGGAAGATGCGATTCCGGTTGATTCTGCACCTAAAGAAACCCTTCTTGAAAACAATATGAAGACTTCTAATGATCTTCCGTCTGAATCAAGTGACGACGAAATAGAACTTGAAGATGTATAATAGACATATTAATACAAGTACATAGCTTCTTTATCTATTCTCGTAAACTTGTAGATACCGCGACATCATGTGACCGAGACCTGGATAACTCATCGAGATACCTGGAATTTAACAACAAGTATTCTTGTTGGCTAATTAAGAAGATATATCCATCAAATCAATCTGTATCAGAAGTGTACATATTTATACAACATATAAGTCGATAGGCAATTCAATAATTATCATAAAAAAAATGGCAGAATTGACCTCAATTACTTTGCCACAGTCGGTTCCATTCCCAGTGACAATATCATCCATTTTATGTAGACAAGGAGAAACCGTTCCTAAGCATCAGACATTATTCAAATATAAATATTGGGATTATCAAGATGACCCTAATTCAAAAGAGGAAACACCTCCTAAGATTCGTGTGGAACGTATTGGAACTTATGAAAGCCCAATTGAGGGAGAGGTGAATAGTATCAATGTATCTGTGAATGATGAAATTGCTCACAGTGGCGTCGAATTATGTTTTATTAAAGAGCCTTGTGCTCATGCCGTCCAATATGGAGGCCTATGTGCATTATGCGGCAAAGCAGTCGAGGACGAGAAGGATTATTCGGGATATAATTACGAAGACAGGGCAACCATTTCTATGTCTCACGATAATACAGGATTGAAAATAAGTCTCGACGAAGCAACAAAGATTGAAAATAATACAACTGATAGACTTAGTCGTGAGAAGAAGTTGATCTTGGTCGTTGATTTGGATCAAACTGTTATCCATGCGACTGTTGATCCAACGGTAGGGGAGTGGCAACTGGACCCATCTAACCCAAATTATCCAGCCGTGAAAAATGTCAGAAGTTTTTGTTTGGAGGAAGATCCAATTGCTCCCCCAGGATGGACGGGGCCAAAATTGCCACCTTCAAAATGTTGGTATTATGTTAAATTACGGCCTGGATTAGAGGAATTTTTACGACTGGCATCAGATCTCTATGAAATGCATATATATACGATGGCTACTAGGAATTATGCTTTGGCTATTGCAAAAATTATTGATCCAGAAGGAGAATACTTTGGTGACAGAATATTGAGTCGTGATGAAAGTGGATCATTGACACATAAGAATTTGAAGAGACTTTTTCCAGTTGATCAATCTATGGTTGTAATCATCGATGACAGAGGCGATGTATGGCAATGGGAAAGTAATTTAATCAAGGTAGTCCCGTATGATTTCTTTGTTGGAATTGGTGATATTAACTCTAGCTTTTTGCCTAAGAAATTTGGCCAACTAACTGGCCCAACTAAGAAAAGAAAATCAATTGCAAAGTTAGAAGCACTTGAAAACGAAAAGAATTCTACTGATGATGAAGATTCTGAAGCTAATGAAAACGACAAAGAGGCTAGTGAAGAGGAAGATAACCCGAGCCAGGAGAATGATACTCCATCGTCATCACCTGTGGATAGAATATTAGAAATGGGAGGCGGAGAAGATAATGCAAATTTACTCATGGAACAATCTATAAGTAGAAATATGTCTTTGGAACAACAACAACATGACAGACCTTTAGCAAAGTTACAGCATGATTTGGACAAAATTCATGAACATGATTCGCATTCTCCATCTGGTTCAAGTTCACCTGAAGAAAGTGATGGCGATAAAAAAGAAGAGGAAGATGAGGAAGATGATAATTTATTGTACGATGATGATAATGAGTTATACTCGTTGAAGAAGGCGTTAGAGAGAATTCATTCAGAATATTACAAAATATTGGCTGCAAACAAAATAAAAAGTCCTCATTTAAAGCCAGATTTAACACATATTATTCCATTTTTAAAAAGCAAATGTTTAGAAGGCATCACAATTCTATTTTCTGGTATTTTACCGTTAGGTATCAACTTAGATACGGCCGATATTGTCATTTGGTGTAAGCAATTTGGTGTTAAGGTTGTGAACGAAGTATATCCTGAAGTGACACATGTGGTATGTAGGGATCCAAATGCAAATTCATTTAAGTCAGGCCCAACGTTCAAGGTTAGGGTTGCAAAGAAGATCTTACCAAATGTGAAGATAGTGAACCCAGATTGGCTATTTGCTTGTTTGAGTGCCTGGGGCAAGGTGGAGGAAACAGATTACTTAGTTGAAAGCGAAGAGGATAATTGGTACCTAGAAGACAAGGATCTCAAAAAATATCAAAAGGGATTGGACTCTCAAAAGCAGAAACAACTCAATACAATCGAAAGCAGACCCAGGTTTGATTCTATCGGTTCAGTAGAAGAATATGATTTGGACAACGCGAATCAAGAAGTTGATGATTTCTTGGCAGGAATAAGTGAAGATGACAACTCAGAAAAGGATGATGATGATAACGATAATGACGACGACAATAACGACAATGAAGACACAGACAACGACAAGGCCGAAGTCAGCAAACAGTTCGATTCATTTATTAAAGATGCATACAAGGTGAATAAAAAAAGAAGTCTAGAGGTTGACGAAGACATAATCTCTCAACAAGAAGCTACGTCTAAGAAACAAAGGACACAAGAAGACGAACCAGAGAGCGAGGTGGATTTGGACGAACTCGAAAAGGAACTTTTGGATGGCTTCGACGATATGGAAGAGGCCAATGTATGAATATTCCTCCCATTATATATTTTAATTCTGTAGCATAGGTTAATATAAGCTTTTTTCACTGTAACTTGCCTTTCCTATACCTATCTACAAACAATTGGCCGAACTCATAGATACACTACATTAGGACTTAAATGGTTCCGTACATTATATACTTGAATCAGCCATAACGTTTATGTACACCCCTATCCTGTGATATAGTGTACGCCGCACATGCGAATCAACAAGCCAGCAATATTTTTAGCACCATAGCCAGCCACCAAGACATTTAATTCCATGACGATTTGATCCGACCGATGCGTTTGTGCCGATTTGCTTGGTTCATATAGGATCTCTCTCTATATATATGCTTGCGATTGGCAAAAAAAAATAAAATCCTGGGTTTAGATCATTCAGTTTATATTTAGAAACAAATCACGAAACTGATTTATAAAGAGTGGGTGCGACGAATTCACATAAAGCCCTTGTGTAAATAAACAGTTTATTAAATCAAATATTGAATAGAAACGTGTATTACAACGGAAATGTTTAGAATAATCAGACTAATAATCATCTTGCTTTCGATAGCGACGACAATATTATCGATATTTGCATTAGTTGGATCGTACAAAAATGAAGCCTACTTGACCAAAATATATTTGTTAGATTTCCATCTTACTGATTTAGATGTGTCGCAGCTTATAGATTTCAATGGATTCTCCAAGAGAGATACTATACAGCCTGATAGTAAGAGAGAAACTATACAACCTGATCGTACGGTAGTGGAAAAGGACCTTGCCAGTAGTTTATCAGATATTGGATCGACTATCAGCGGCATTGTTAATTCAATAACTTACGAAGATATGGGGTTGGCGCAAGTATACTCGATCAGTTTGTGGGGTTACTGTAAGGGAGAAGTTAAGGGCAGTTCAAAGACAAAAAAGGGCTTCGATAACTCGGATATCGATTTTAAGTGGTGCTCCGATCCTAAGCCAGCATATTACTTCGATCCGCTAGAAATTATCAAACACGAATTGAACAACACTATAAATGATAAGGTTACAGGTGCGTCGGGTAGCATTGACATCTCGTCTGATGTGAGAACGGTATTGGAAGAAATAGTCGATAATATTACATATGAGACTTTAAATTTGCCTGGTAACTTAAACAACCAGCTTACGCTTTTAAATAACTTGACTAAGGCTTCGTTCGCATTGATATTGATCATGGCTATTTTGTCAGCTATTGGTGTATTTGTTCAACTTATTGGATGTTGTGTGGACCCAAGTAATTGTTGTCTTTCATGTATCAACTTTCTCTTTCAAACATTGGTTTTCCTCACTGGTATTATTGGAGCAGGGTTAGCAACTGGCGCATATATCTATGTGAGAAAACAAATTAATGAAAATACCGGAGAGCTTGGTATTAAGTCTTTCTTATCGATTGCATTTTATGCATTGATATGGTCTGCGGTTGCCGCAGCATTGTTAGTGCTTATATTCACCATTATCGGCCATTGCTGCGGCTGTTTATCTAGTAACAGAAAGAAATACAAGCCTCTTGATGCTCCTGCTGTACCTGAAAAAAATGGCTACGAAATGGGATATAATCATCATCAAAATTATTAGATAATAATTTATATTAAACTAGCTAAACAGAAGAAACTTATAAAGATCTTCTGGTCCATGCCACTGGCAACTCACTGCATCTCATACGTAACATTATTCTTGTTCTCTTGACTCAAATCAAATATATGCCTTTATGATTCTATATCTTTTATAAGTAGTGCGATACGCAAAACTGTCTAGGCTCTCATCTCATATCTCATATAAACAAGCTACAAATTCAGCTATCTAGTAAATCTATTAACCAGTACATAATTATAGAATGATATGTTCAAGTATGTAAGGAATTCAAAATTGTGAACGATTAAATTAATTCAGTTACTAACTCGTATCTAGTTTCTGGCGAAACGCCGAAGGAGCCAGTTATTTCACCAAAGAGTGGATCGATCTTTGAAAGAAGACTTATCGAGAATTATATATCGACTAGTGGTAAAGATCCAGTTAATGATGAGGATTTAACAATAGAAGAATTGGTAGGCATCAATGACGTAGCTCCGACAATTGTACCACCAAAACCACCTAGTTTCAATTCAATACCTTCATTATTATCGACTTTTCAAAATGAATGGGATTCCTTAGCATTGGAAGTCTTTACCTTGAGAAAACAGTTACATAACGCTAGAGAAGAGTTGAGTGCTGCTTTATACCATCACGACGCGGCGGTAAGGGTTGCAGCAAAGGCTATCAAAGAAAGAGACGAAGCTAGACAGGCATTACAACAGTTGGCAGTATCTATTGGCAAGGACGAGCCAATGGCGGACGTGGATATAGAATCTACTTCAAATGGAGATGTTAAGGCTTCAGCTCAAATACCGGTTGAAATAATTAATCAAGCTCGTGACGAGTTGTTCCAATTACATAAATCCCAGAAGCCTACTTTACGTATCACTACTGAGCAAAACATAAGCGTAGAGTTCATTGCAAATCACGCACAGCCTTTCAAGAAGGCAGAAAATTCATTCGTGAATGCATCCAAAAAAATTATTTTAGTGGGATCGTCCACAGGGTCTGTTGCTGTTTACGATTTTAATAATCCTGGAAAGAACAATGTGAATAAAATCACACATAAGGGATTAGTGACGGCTGTGAATCAAGTCATACATAAAGATGAACAAGTACCTATACTTGCGTATAAGGAAAAGGTGTTTGTTAAAGACAACAAGACTTTATTTGATCATAATCATGAGGGTGATATCTTTCAAATAGTGTCTCATCCCAAATTAACTAACCTTTTCATTTTATTCTCGCGTGATGGAACTTGGTCTTTGAATGATCTTGACGAAATGGCTGTTTTATTCCGCTCCTCGGAAGTAAATAATATATCTTGTGGTGATATACACGTAGATGGTGCTCTATTAGGTACAGGCACTGAAAATGGAGAAGTAATAATTTACAATTTGACATCAGGACAATCTGTATCTAATATTAAATCCAAATATCCAAGTATTAAAAAACTTTCATTTGCATCGAATGGATATTGGTTGTTAGTTTCATCTGCTAATGATGAGAATGCAAGTTGTTTGGACGTAATTGATTTGCGAAAGAATGCCACTATTCATTCGGTAGAATTTTCGAACGAATTGATTGATTTTGCAATTGATCCTTCTTCGTCGATAATCATTACATATGATTCGAGGAACATTCTAAGTTTACATAGATTTATTAAGAAAGGTAAGAGATGGCTTGATAATTTAAGTGAAAAAAATATTGAGGAGTCGAACTCTGCGTTGTTAAGCTTAGATATATTAAACACTGCTGATGATGAAGAATTTAAGAATACTGGAGAGATAAAAATTGCAGGCGTGACTCAAAATTCTTCTATATTAGAATTTCAACTAGCCTATGCGTGATGTTAATGTAATGTATTCTATTTGTATTTTGCTTCCGTTGTATAGTATATATAGTGTTATTCAGAAATAACGTAACATAATTTTAATAAAATTGAGTATAGGATTATTTAACCTGCACAAATTTATTCTTGTATTCTTTATCTTCAATTGCCCTTACCTTCAACAACTAATAATATAATCATGGTAGAATATTCTGACGAGAAAATTAAAACTTTGAATAATTTAGTAAAACAGTGGATATCTGTTGATATCAATCCAAAATCAAGAAAGGAAATAATTGAACTACAAGAAGAAGGAAATTATGCAAAATTGAATGAGAAACTTTCGAAGAGAATTGCGTTTGGTACCGCCGGATTGAGGTCAACGATGACTTCTGGTTTTGCGCATATGAACGATGTTACCATACTTCAGGCTTCTCAGGGGTTGATCAAATATTTACTCGAGAAAAATGAATCAAACCAGGATTTATCTATTGTTGTGGGTTATGATCATAGATTTCATTCCCAGAGATTTGCTGAAATTACAGCCAGTGTTGCTTTGACCCAAGGTTTTAAGGTATATTACTTAGGATCAACCACTAATTTATCACGGGAATCTATTGAACTTTCAGAGACTGAATTTAATGGGCTCCAAGAAACAGATAGAGGATATGTGCATACGCCATTAGTACCATTCGCCATTGATTATTTCAAAGCCTCTGCAGGGGTTATGGTCACAGCGTCTCATAATCCTGCTCAAGATAATGGGTATAAAGTCTATTATGGAAATGGTTGCCAAATCATACCTCCAAATGACATAGGAATAGCTAAATCTATTGAAAGAAATTTGGACCCTTGGCTTAACCAGCATGTATGGGATATTGTAGGGAATTTCAAGAAAAATGCTGATAAGTTATTATTTGGGGTAAAGGGAAAAGCGACAGGAATGTATGTTAATGCAGTCTATGAGCTTTTAATCCAAAATCATAAATTAAGCTATGATTTTACTTACACTCCAATGCATGGAGTAGGAATGGAAATCTTCGATCAAATCATCTCTTTATTTGAAACAAAATCCGATATCAAGCTTGTGATAGAACAAATGAATCCAGATCCCGAATTTCTGACGGTGAAGTTTCCTAATCCAGAAGAAAAGGGTGCATTAGATTTGTCGATCAAGAATGCAAACGAACTGGGCCATAAATTAGTTATTGCGAACGATCCGGATGCGGATAGATTTAGTGTTGCCATTAGGTCACATAGGACAAATGAATGGGTGCAGTTAACAGGGAATGAGATTGGGTTCTTATTTGCAATGTACGTGATTGAAGAATTAACTCCAGAAAATAAGCTAGATAAAACATACCTAATTAATTCTACCGTTTCATCGCAGGTCTTAGCCTCAATGGCACAACATCATGGGTTTAAGTTTACTGACACCTTAACTGGATTCAAATGGATTGGTAATAAGGCCATTGATTTGAAGAAAGAAGGCTTTAACGTACCTTTTGGTTACGAGGAGGCGATAGGTTTTATGTTTAGTGTAGCTAATGATAAAGATGGTATCTCTGCACTAGTTATGTGGCTACAATTGTATGAAGCTTGGTTTGCAAACAAAGAGAACTACGATCCTGTGGATAAACTAAACGAGGGATATGAAAAATACGGTTGGTATAAAGAAGTAAATGGTTACTATAAGCTAAACGATCTATCGATGACCCAAAAAATATTTGAAAACACTATTCGTAAATCGTATGAAGGAGGGCCTCATCCACAAACTCTAGGGGATGCATTCTTAGTCGATTCATGGAGAGATTTAACCCTAGGATATGATTCTCTGACCCCCACCCATGTGCCTGATTTGCCTGTTGATCCTACTTCACAGATGATTACTGCCACATTGAAACCAAAAGATGCACATTCAGATAACGAATTAGTGAGATTTACTTGTCGTGGTTCAGGAACTGAACCCAAATTAAAAATCTACATTGAAGGAAAATCTGATGTTGGTGAAAAGCGAGCTTTGTCTCTTGCTAAACTCTGTTGGAATACCTTGAAGGCAGAATGGTTTAAACCCGAAGAAAATGGATTGCAAGAGGTTATATAGATACTACATATAGATATTTATATACACGTGCGAAATTTTCAGTTCACTCGCGAGTATTGACGACTATTTGAAAACTAATCAGATCATAAGTAGTACACTGTTTATCTTTTCAATATTTGATTTGATTTGATAGACGCCTTGATATCATCTGACATTGATAATTTAGTTTTAGGAAATGGTTTTAGATGACTACGGTAAAAAAACCGATCTTCCTATGTATGTATTCTATGAAGACGATTTAGTTGAATGAGTATTAACAAGTGTTTAGACATAACAAGTTTAACCCGAGAAGATCTAATCCGCAGTCGTTATACAAGAAGATAGCAATTGGTTTTGTTTCTGCCATATTGATATGGATATTATTTTTCCGATCTAATTTTTCTAGACAGACAACGGCTGAAAACCAAGTGAGTGGTAAGATGGACCCTGATAATGACTACGAATTATACCATGCTACCAAAGATGGGATAGAAAAACAGGATATAACAGGGTTCAAAAGTGAAGAGGAGAATTATAAAGAAACGGTGGACTATTACGACCTTAATGACTATAAAGGGTCACCGGATGGATTGTCCCAGGGAGACGTAGTACTATTTTTGATGCCTTTAAGAAATGCAGAAAGCGTACTTCCAATGGCATTCCATAACTTAATGAATTTGACTTATGATCATTCGCTCATTGATATAGCATTCTTGGTTTCTGATTGTTCTCCAGATGATCGTACGTTGGAAACCGTTTTCGAATATTCTGTGGCTTTGCAGAATGGTACTTTGTTAAACAAACTACAACTCGGTGAACGCCAGAGACATGCTAATGTAATTAAAGGATCATCTGATTTGTACCAATTATACATGGATCCAGATTATATGAATAATATTAAAAAGTCTTATAATCCGGAAACATTCCACGAAAATTATCGTAAACCGTTCAGATCAATATCCATTTTCAGAAAAGATTTTGGGCAAGTGATAGGACAAGGCTTCAGTGATAGACATGCTGTAAAAGTTCAAGGAATTCGTCGGAAATTGATGGGGAGGGCCAGAAATTGGTTGACTTCTAATGCATTGAAATCATACCACTCATGGGTTTATTGGAGAGATGTTGATATTGAAACTTGCCCGGGTTCAGTTATTCAAGATTTAATGAAACATGACTACGATGTGATGGTGCCAAATGTTTGGAGACCATTACCAACATTTCTAGGCAATGAACAGCCATATGACTTGAATTCCTGGATTGAATCTGAAGCTGCGGTAGAATTGGCGAAATCCTTAGATGAAGAAGATGTTATTGTAGAAGGTTATGCCGAATACCCAACTTGGAGAGTACATCTAGCGTATATTAGAGATCCAAATGGAGATCCAAATGAAATAATTGACATTGACGGTGTGGGTGGTGTTTCTATATTAGCAAGAGCTCGAATTTTCAGACAGGGTGTTCATTTCCCAGCATTTACATTTTTAAATCATGCTGAAACCGAAGCGTTTGGTAAAATGGCCAAATCTATGGGATTCAGAGTTGGTGGTTTACCACACTATACTATTTGGCATATTTATGAACCTAGTGAAGACGATTTGCGAGAAATTGCTAAAATGGAGAGGAAGAAGAGGAGACAAAAAGGTAAATGACTTCATCACATAAACTATATATTTATTTTCATCGGTATGTATTGTATACGTTTGTTAGCATTAACTAATTTAATCAGGACGCACATTAAGTACTTTAATATCGCTTACAATAATAACTTTCACTTTAAAAATTAACAATTAACGAAAATAAAACAAGCAGTTATGTAAAATAAAGGAATTAAAACATTATCAGTAGGAAGGCAGGTTTTGTAATCTACGTATAACCGTATGGCTATACTCAGAGATTGTTCACATCCATGTTATTCATCATTAAATATGTTAAAATTCTCTTCACGAGTCGAACCGAGCACTTGCCCAAATTAACCAGCTGGCTAAATTTGCAGTGCACGACGACTGTGCCAACAAGGGCGAAAATCTCTTCCTTATTAATTTCCTCAAACTCTATTAGTTTACCTTTTATCATAGATTTTACAATGTTGATTGATTTTATAATGTTGATTAAGCTACTTATATAAATATATATTCAAGCATTTAAAGATTTTATATCATGTAATTATACATAACCAACTCAATACAGAATACATTAAACCAACAGGATATATCGCTAACAAAATCCTTCCTGGTAACACACCAGAGCATTTTAAACTCATGACCCCAGAATATACACTCCAGGCACCTAGAATTGACATGATAACCATTCTAATCAATTTCATTTTAACAACTAAAGTACAAATAAGAGCACCGCATGTAATTGGAAACATTGAATAGCCCGTAGCACTGATTGCAGACATAAACGATATGTTACCACCTAACAATTGAATATTTAAACCGATGACTATAAAGAATAGCCATATAAACGAAAATGAACCAGAGAATACCAGATTTGTTTCATTTTTAGAAGCAGATAAGCCAAGAGTTAAGGAATATGCTAAAGAAAAAATCAATGGCCCCCATAAATCCCATTCTAGAGTTGTTTGAGAAAGCAATTCATCTCCAGTTACTCCTGTTTCTCTATCCTCATCATCATCATTTTGATTCTCCGACACTGAGATTCTTCTCGCGTTTACTATCAGCTGGGGCAAGTTAATCCCATTATTGCTAGCAAAGTCAATTAACCTCACTTGTTGTTTGGCAGCCAAGCTGGCTAATTGCATTGGCCATACAACTATTGCTAGTCTCCGTCCTATTTGTGATAAATCCCTTTTCAATGTGTTCCACACAGGTTCGTCAAGCGTATCCCCTCCGCTGTACTGGCGTTCTTTTATAGTATTTGAATCTGTAAATGCCTTTGATTTCGTGAAGGGAGCGAATGTTGATGATAAATCAACCTTTGGGCCGAAGGAAAACGATGAGAACATCGAATTAGTATTAGTATTAGCATTGGCATTGGCGTTATGAGAAGAAGTTGACATAGGTGTGTTCTCTGTTACATCTGGTTGAATTCTTTGTGATGAAGTCTCATCTTCATCGGCTATAATGAACTCATCAGCATCTTGTGTAGAATATGATGGAGGATTCCAATTACCGGACAGCATTGATTTAATATTTGTTTTTATAGTACGGAATAGTAAATCTACAATTTATGTATTCAAATCAGGATTTTTTCGAATGAAATCGATAAAACCTGTATATTATATTTCACCTTTTATTTTCAGACCTACGATTCTAAATAAGTATCATGCCTAGATTTTACATGTAGCCCCTCAAGTCAAATGCTTAGCTGACTCTACCTTATCTTTTTCCAGAGTAAGGTACTTTACAACTCTAGCTGGGGATCCGACGACAACAGTGTTGGCAGGAACATCTTTGGTAACCACTGCCCCAGCCCCGATAATACTGTTATCCCCAATTGTAACATC
This sequence comes from Debaryomyces tyrocola, assembly GCA_900006135.1. Classification (NCBI taxonomy): domain Eukaryota; kingdom Fungi; phylum Ascomycota; class Pichiomycetes; order Serinales; family Debaryomycetaceae; genus Debaryomyces; species Debaryomyces tyrocola. The sequence goes on from LN874551.1 coordinate 1,313,918, forward strand.
TTGCAAAACAACAGCATTTGCGCCGAACCACACATTGTCACCAACAGTTATTGGACCAGCTGATTCCTCACCTGCTAATCTTCTTTCCGGGTCTATTGCATGAGTGGGTGTGCAGAATGTAACATTAGGGCCACACATGCAATTGTCCCCAAACACAATCAAACAGCAATCAAGAAAGGTGCAATTAAAATTACAATAGAAGTTCTTCCCGGCACTCACGTTGAATCCGTAATCGACAAAAAGTGGAGCTTCAATAAAACTCTTATCTCCAAGTTTGCCAAATATAGTTCTTAAGTGCTCCTCTCTTGCTTTGTAGTGTTTTTCTGGATCAAAATCATAGTTCTTCATTCTAATGTCAGCATAATCAATAGCTCTTTCGTGTGCTAAATTCCTTGCCATTAATAATTCATGGTCAAAACAATTGTAAGGAAGCTGCAGAATCATTTTCTCGTACTCTTTATTCCCCTTTGGGATACCTGTCAAGTTTTTATAAGCATAGTCTACAACTTCTTGCTTTATAGATTCCTCAGTCATCTTCAGTTTGGTTACCAGCTCTTTTACTACCTTTAATTAATACAAAGTTCATTCATTTTCTAATATCGCTATGTTCATCGCTATTTATATTCGCCAAGAAGCGCGGAGAAACTACGACGGATACAGTTCCTAAATGGGCAGCAAAACAGTATCACACCAATATGGGACCTAACAATCCATAATCATCTAAGTATTTATTTATCTAATCACAAAATCTAAATAGTAATATTTATAGCACTTTTAGACAACTAATCCTTTCCAAAATCAAACCAATCAGGGTCATTTGTCCTTACGGGTCCAACTTCTTCGGACAAATTATTCAAAGTCGCAAAATCATCTTCTCGTAATTTGAATGTCTTTAAATTGGAAATTATTCTAGATTCAGTAACAGACTTTGGTAACACAACACTACCTCTCTGAATTGCCCATGATACCAATAGCTGAGCCAAATCAACTTTGTACTTTTGACTAATACCGATTATGGTTTCATTCTTAAATAATGGCGAGTCGTCTGATCCCAATGGCGAGTATGCCTCAAGCATGATATCGTTTTGTTTCAAAAAATCAAATAACTCTAATTGTGGAAACAAAGGATGAGCCTCAACTTGATTTACAACAGGCTTGACCGTGATATCTATGCCGTCTAGGATCTTCTTGGTTTGTTCAATGTTGCAGTTTGAAATACCAATAGACTTTACCTTATTAGACTTCACAAGCTTTTGCATTTCCTTGTAGGTATCAATATAATTCCAGTCCTCATATGGTTTTTCTGTTTTAGGATCAAGAGAGAGTGGCCAATGCATAATATACAAGTCCACATAGTCCAATCCCAATTTTTGCAACGAAGTATCTAAAGCTTTACTAACCTGTTTATGATCGGTATTCCATAATTTTGTGGTAACAAAAATCTCCTCTCTTGGAATTCCGGATTCCTTGATTCCCCTACCGATTTCTTCTTCATTGTCGTACATCACAGCTGTATCAATATGTCTATATCCAGTTTGCAAAGCAGTTTTAACAGCTGCATGTGCACCTTCTTTTCTAGTAGCTTTCCATGTTCCAAATCCCACTGCTGGAATCTTTTCACCATTATTGAAGGTATAATAGTCTGTGTTGTTAGCTGTATGGGTCGTCATTATTGTTTTCTCAGTTATAAGCTTATTAAAAAGATACCTTCATAAATAAAATAAGTGAAACCAACTCCTTTTATACGGTTCTATAAAGCAATCCAATAATAAAGTAAAGTATTCAATATGCTGACGTAATATGTTGCAACCTCACTGCAAACTTATTTTGACTTTTCTACATATTAACTACGACCGTACTTTTATATATATCTACTGTGATCAAATGCTGTGTTTTGCAATGTGCTTAGATCATTAGCATACATTAGCTATAGGCAAACATGGAAATGAAGTCCATAGCCCTTCAAGAGCATATTCTCACATATCAACGATACGACATGGTTGCTTCAAAATATATATATAATTAACAGTTCAGCGGAAGTCCATGTCTGATGATTATATGTAGGTTGAAATCCGTTCGAGTACCAAAAAAAAATGTATATTGCGATCTATATATTTCATTAATCATCGAAGTTATTGAAATCTGGGTTACAGGTTCTAACAACACCATCCTTTTGCGACAAATTATTCAAAGTTTTAAAGTCTTCATCGGATAACTTGAATGTCTTTAAATTGGAGATGATTCTAGATTCAGTCACCGATTTAGGTAAGACAACAGTATCTCTCTGAATGGCCCAGGAAACCAATACTTGAGCAGGTTCAACTTGGTATTTCTCGGCAATAGAAACGACAGTTTCATTCTTAAATAATGGAGAATTAGAAGAACCTAATGGAGAATAAGCTTCAATTACGATATCATTCTTCTTCAAATATTCGGTTAATTCAGGTTGCGTCAATAATGGGTGTGCTTCAATTTGATTGACAACTGGCTTAACAGTAATATCCTTGTCAGCCAATAATCTTTCAATTTTCTTAACAGTGAAGTTGGAAACACCAATAGCTTTCACCTTTCCAGTTGCCTTAAGTTTTTGCAATTCCTTGTAAGTATTCAAGTAATCCCAATCACTATATGGTTGCTTGGTATCTGGTTGTACAGAAACAGGCCAATGGATTAAATACAAGTCGATGTAGTCCAAACCCAATTTCTTCAAGGAAGTATTCAATGCCTCTTCAGCCTTCTTATGGTCAGCATTCCACAATTTAGTTGTAACATATATTTCTTCTCTTGGTACCCCAGAGTCCTTAATACCCCTACCAACTTCTTCTTCATTACCATAAATCGCAGCAGTATCGATATGTCTGTAACCATTTTGCAACGCTGCCTTAACAGACTTGTAGGCAGCATCCTTTTCAGTAGCTTGCCAAGTACCCAAACCAACAGCTGGGATTTTATCGCCGTTGTTCAACGTAACGGTATCAGTATTATTCTTTAAAATGACAGCCATGTTTAATTGTTCGTTCTTTTTTTTTTTTGTTTAATATCTAATAAATCTAAAGTGATAGTCTAAATAATAGTTAATAATACAATTTCACAAATCATTCAACTGGGTGATATTTGCCACTTATATAGTCCAGTTCGCCAGACGTATCGCGACATTGTAACAATGCTTTTCGCGGAGCAAGCTGTGGATTAATTACTAAGAAGGCATTTCCTCGGAAGAATTATTGCGTTATATTGCTTACATTATACACAATCGAACTATGATAGCTTTTAGTTGGAAAGTCTTTTCTTGCGAAATAAACTACTTTTAATTCTCAGTCCCTGCGACTTTTTGCTATTAGCAGAACTTATACTGCCTGATGCAGATAAGGTTCTACTCAAATTCGAAGATTCCAACAGAGAATCATCCCCTTGATTTGGGGGAGCATCGTTTTTCTTCTTATGACTAAGATGGTGTAAAAAGCCGTGCTTCTTCTTGTTCGTCGAACCCTCTGAAGCTAAAGTACTGGTTGACCCCTCATCTTTATATTTTGTAAAGAGACTCTTTCTTGTCGTTAACTTCGGCTTGTCTGTCTGTCTTTTATCCAATTTTTGATCTTGGAGTCGCCTCAACTTCTCATCTTTAGCAGTCTTCAGTTTTAATTTTTCATCATTCTTAATCAGCCTAGTAATTCTTCTATCTAATTCCTTATTGTTTTCGAATGGGGTCATCTTCGGTGCCTTTATGTCTGTTTTACTCTTAAAAGGGCCAAAGCTTCCGATGCTCCTAAAACCTGTATTTGATTTCGTTTTTTCCAAATCAACACTTCTAAGCCCTAATGTACTCAAGGATGAAGACGACATATTAGATCTAATATGCTCCAAACCAGAATCAGATTCATTTCCAGAAGCCTGAGATGGTATTTTTCCTTTGAATTGTGAGCGTTCAATTTTCGGGTCTTCATTTTGTTGTTTTTGTTTCTGTTGTTCATCATACTTATTCTCTAATTCTTCTATGGCTATGTTCAACTCAAGTTTACTCTGATTAAATACCTCACCCATATTCTTCACGTTTGCTGCTCGTAGCATCAACTTTATATCTCTACAAAGCGTGGCGGTTTCATATATCAAATCGATCGTATAGTCAGATGGTAATGGCGATTGTGGACTTACTAACTGCTCGAGCGTAAGATTCAAGCTTTTAGACTTTTCTATTTCGCTTTGCTTTTCTTTTTGATCGTTATCAAGGGCACTATGAAATTGCATATCTGTTCCAGATTTATCAAAGATCGATTTTGCTCGAGGGCCAACGTTTAATGACAGATTATCTCTAGCATCTAAGTAGCCAAGTTCGAAGTCAGTATCCTCTTCACTATTAGAAGTAGATTTTTCAATAGAATCATCCGTTAATTCTTCTTGAATTTTAGTTGGAATATTGTTTGGGTTGTCTTCGGAATTTGCTGATGCTAACGTCTCATCGATTGGAACCTCCCTTAATGACAGCGCGTTCTCATTAATATCATCAATACTAATGGAATAACGAAATGATGACGCTGAGTTTAAAGACAGCTTATTCCTCTTGCTACTCATTGCCGATGCTGAACTATCCTTATGACTAGCCGACGACTTCTTTAGTAATGTGATATCTAAAAACCCATCATCAATGGTATCCATAAAACCTTCGTACTCATCTAACGGGAACCTAAAACTCGATTCCTTAACCGAATTTGTTAATTCTAATAATTCATGATATCTTCTTTTCAACTTATTACCTTCTCTAATAATAAATGATTCCTTCCTACCGATAACACCAAACAAAACTTCACTAATTAAATCATATAATAACGGAACATCCAAAAATTTTGAAATTGCCAAATTATCCAATGTTACGGGCGATAAAAGCCATTTGTTACCAACCTGGCCGGTATACAAATATTCGCAGAATGCTTTGATTGAACTAGTTCCAAATGGCATATAGAGCTTCCTTGGGATGAGCGACGGCTCCATACTAAATTTCCCACTCTCCGCATTTTCAAAATCTAATAATGGATTACTAAAAAGGGAATCATTTGCTTCAGTAGTATTCGTTTCTTCATAATCTTGATGGTCATCTGCATCCTTCGCAGTTATTTTATTGGAATTTGGTTGGATTGATGTCAATGGAGAAAATTTCCTATCCAGATTAAATGTTTCCAGTGATGTCATTGAAGAACTACTCGAAACTTTCTTGTTTCTGACATTTTGATCTGTTATATTTTCACCGGTAGCCGTCCTAATCGGAAGAGCGTCAGTAGAACTGTTTGGTGAACTGTCTAGTGATCTTGCGAGACGTTGATTATTTCTGTCAGTAGAAAGAGAGCTTTGCTTCAAATTTGGAATTGCTGAAGTCAGTAATTCATTTCCCATTGGTACGGGACCTGAGCCAGACACTGATGCTCTCGGAGAAGAAAACGGCGACTCCCTAGGAGATTTTGTAGCAGGGATATTCCTCAAAGCTGTCAAAGTATACATAAGTGATGCTCTGGGTGAATTTAAATCTGCTGAATTTTTTCTCGACGAACTTCTGAATGATGTTGAAGCAGGAACTGCTGGAATTGGCTCATTAGGTAATGGTAATTGAGGTGGAATGTTCTGGAGATGAGAATTTAATAAGGAATTACTGCTTGAGAATGAACTGACTGACCCTTTACGAGAAGTCTCAGGTTGCTCCGTTATATGCGACGAACCAGACAAATCAAGCAATTTTTCGCTATTATTTGTTTCTATTCCGCCCTTTGTTTCTTCGACGTTTTCGTTATTCGTTTTATTTGCTTTCTCTGAAACTGAATCATTTGTTAGCGACGGCTCCTGAAAGGGAAGCCTAAACTGTGGAGGCTCTTTAGAATATTTAGATGGTGCAGGGATAGAAACATGATACGAAGATTGATGATATCCCTTTTTATTTGGGTTATTCTGGTTAACACTAACTTCAGAATTGCTGGATGAAATCGAAGAACCGCCACCTGTACTCATCGACGATCTTAACTTGTTTTGCGTTTTGCTTGCAGGATTCATACTTTCTGATGCTAAAGATGCATTCGTCGTAGACTCACTGTCTAACTGTTGATCACGTTCAAACCTATCCACAGCATGGACATATCCTTTTGCTAATAGCTGAACAAAATATCTACCCCACCTTTCCATTAAAATCCTCAAGGATACCGGTATCCTATCTCCATTAGATGAAACCAATTCAAAGTCAGATATCAAATCACCATATCTATCCATGGCATTTCTACCCAAGGTTATAGCAGCTGGAGGAAATACTGATCTGATAGTGGTGAACTTTGTTTTTGGGGCTACATAATGAACATATTCACTAAAGCTTATTGATTGAGGAACCTTATCACTGGAAGCAGAGACGCTAGAATGTCTTTTGGGCATAGTTCCTGTCTTCTTTTCACCATCACTTAATGCATCGGATGATGAATAAGCAGCATCTTCGCTAATCCTATCCCTGTTATTATCGTCAGTGGAAGAATTGTCGTCCTTATAGAACACTTTTGTGCCATCAGGGCAATGATAATGACCTCCCTCTAATTCCAAACTTGCTAGGATATTTGTAATTGGCAAACTCACTGTGATCATTAATGTAAAATACCTTATACTACTTGTAGTCCGAGAGGTTAGGTAATTACCGAGTAAGACAACCTTATGATGAGATTGCCATGCAANCCCTCCCCAACATCTATGCGAGCCATAATCATGATCACAGAAAAAATTTAGTCTAGACCATTTACCTGTTGGTTTATTGTAGATGAAAACACATATATCATTATCATTGGGTAAAAATCCTGTAATGACAATATTTTGACCAAACAACCCACCCGTAGGAAATTTCAAGTTGTAAGGAATGGTATGGTTCGTTATTCTGGTCTCGTTTTCTTTTGTCAGAACCTTGTTATGTACTGGTAATATTTTACCTTCTTTTATGGACTTTCCAACTTTAAACGATAGCAATGGGTTTATTGACTGGTCTTTTGATGAATCAACTTGCGAATACACTATTATTGATTCATCACCTTCGATAGTACTTGTATAATCGCTCAGTATAGCTTTATTTGTTGATCCGGTACGAGAATGATGATGATGATGATGAGTGGGTTCCTTAATGAAACTAATTATCACATTATTAACATAATCGACACTAATTTTATAGTCCTCTGAAGTAACAATACTATTGATATTTCTATATTTTTGACAATTTTTCTTGGTGTCGAGCGTTAGTTCAATAGGTGATGACCCCACGTATTCCTTTGTCACAAGATCAAACACAAAATTGTCATACAACGGCCTTGATTCGTCATCTCTTCCACCTGCTATAAATATTCCAAAATGGTCTTTCCTGTTCGCAAATGACAAGCTACTCAAAGTCGTTATCTTGTGACTAAACCTCGGTCTAGGAACAGCGGCATCATATTCATAATTGCTACCATCATGAAGCAAATTCCACCTTCGAGACTCAAGGCTAAACTCCCATAAATCGTTACATGGCACCAATTCTCTTTCATTAGTATCTTCGTGTGTGTAGCTGACGTATTTCTCATTCACGATCAACCCTCCAAATACATATATGCAGTTATTAACCGCTGTTATCTCATGAAATACCCTAGGTTTCGGCTTTCGTTCACCGCTGGGTATATCCACCCGTGTCCAATACTTTTCGATCAAATCAAGATAAAAAAACTCTCCCGATAGATATCTGTCGATCAGATTGGATTTCAAATTCGATATTTTCAGATGGAAAATCTGAATTAATTCATCTACACTCTCATTCCCAATATCCAATCCTATGGTGAGCCCCCCGTACGTAAATACCAATGATTTATAAAGAGTCGATGCTGAGCCGGTCCTCACATTCAAATTGAGTCGATCATCCTTTTCTGTTGGTGGCAATCGTAAACCATAACAGCTGCTTGCCGATGGTACTAACGTAGACATATTTCTTTCTTTTTTTTTCTGGTCTAATGCCCAAGTCTTGGTATTACACTCCTATTGCCTTCTCCCTTTCTATAATTACTCCTTTCCAAGAATTTTCCTGTCTAATCTCTCTGACGACGAGAATGAACTGAATTATTGATCTTATCGTAAATAAATATACCGTATTTCTAAGGGATCCTTCCAATGACTCCTTGGCGCTATATTGGCTACTATTTTGTTTGTATAGCGATACAACCTTGTAGATGTCCAATGTCTAATTACGATGAAAGGCATGTTCAGGCATATATCGTCTTGCGGCGTAATCTATTTAGGCCGCAAACTACCTCACAAATGTCGTGAAAGTAAACACCGAACGAGATTGGTCTGAGTTCTCGCGACATCGGTGTCGTCTAGAAAATTTTTAAATGATACCCCATGACGCCCAAACTGCCTTTCCCCTCCTTTGTGGAATACATCCATACATCTGATAAAGTCTAGTGTTACGTCATGTATCACTGACTGGTTATGTGGCTGAAAAAACCCGACGGGTCATTGGTTGGGACACGTCGGCCAGCCATTTTGCAGATGTGTTGTTACGTAAGTTATTCTATTTACCGATTAGGAAAGCCATAAGCAAAAGAAGACTCTTAATCGAGGAATTGGGCATTGTCGGAAATGGGTCGGAAATATAAAAGATTTGTATTATTCAGTCACTTGCTCGGGCATAAAGGGTGACAGAAAATGAGAAATTTCATTTCAAATGCCAGTTCCGGTCGATCACGCTGCTCACCGCTCATTAACGCCAACCCCCTTAGATAGAAATTAGTATAAGGTGGGCGATATTTGTTTCTTCTTTTCTAGTTCATATTCTTGGAAATTAAGTACCAAAGCGACAATTACATCCATACAATTAAAACGTACGTAAAGCGGGCCAATTGAAGAACAAGGAAAGCAATGAACCCAATACTAACAACTTAGCAGCAATCAGTATTAAGTATGTCCGAAGTTGTTGAACAGAGGGCTAGCAATGGTGATAATGCTTCAACCAAGACTAGTTCTACGCAAAACACTAGATTGAAGAAATTGACCAGTGGGTCGGACTGGGTGTCCCCATTCAGAGAATCGGGGCATTCGCAAAAGAACCTTCGTCAGCAATTAAAAGAGGATAACTCTATTAAGAATATACATGTTCCTAGCAAGTTCACGACTCATCCTACGTTAGAGGCACAGAAGAAGGAAAAGAAGGAAAAGGAAAAGGCGGCCAAATTGGAGAAGAAGAAGAAGGAAAAGGAAGCCAAGGAGAATGCAGCCAAGGAGAAGGAAGCCAAGGAGAAGGAAGCTGAAAATAAGGGCGACGAAGAGGAAACCAAGGCAGTTACATTGAAAAATACTGAGGTTGATCCTTTAAAGGCGGTCACTTTAAAAGAAGATGGAGCTGATACAAAGCTGTCGAAGGATGCATCTATGCGTTCGTTGAAAGATGAGCCAATTGACACCCCTAAAGAAAGCGTATTTGGGGGTAACAAAGAGACCGAGGATCTCGAATACGGCGAAGATGTATATGAAGATGACGTAAAGGCCGACAATGAATCAGAAAGACCGTTGTCAGAAGCTGAACAAGCAGAAGTTGAAGATGAAGTGGACGGTGAGACTAAGAAGGACGAGTCTGCAACTGCTGATGAAGCTACTAAGGAGGCATCCGAAACTGATGTTAAGGACAAAGATGCAAATGGTTCTGATGATATTAAAAATGTTGTCAAGGAAACTCCAATTGAGCTTGTAACTCAACCAGGATCTAAATATGAACCTGTGCCTTTACCTAATCAAGAAGTCTTAGACAAATTGAAGGATAAGCCTAAGTTGTTAAACCGCTACCAAGAGTTAAACGCTGCGGCCGTATCTTCTTTATCTCGTAGTCTCGACGACCCTAATAAGGTTGTTGAGTTAGGAAGTGGTTTGAGGATGACTCAACAGCAATTATTGGATATTGCCGCTAAAAGAGTTGCTCCTGTTATAACTAACATCAATGATGAAGTCTCGAAGACTAGAAATGAAGATGAAATTAAGAGGAAGAAGGAATTGGATTCTAAGGTTGCAAGCCACGAGAAAAAGTTGCAAAAGGACTTTGATAAGCATAGCAAAAAACTTGACAAGCAAAAGTCTAAGTTCACTACTGATATTGGAAAGAAATTAGAAGATTTGAAGAAAAAGATGAAGAATTCTGACTTAACAGCTGCAAACTTTGAGAAAGAAACCAGGAAAGAAATTGACACAGCCAACGAAGACTTCGAAGAGCGTGAAACAACTGCTGTTGAGAAGCATTCCAAGGATAAAGATACAATTATCAAGAACCATGAAGAGTTAGAAGGAACTAAGAAACAAGAATTGGAAGATGCAAAAGCTAATCAAGAAAAGACAACCCAAGAGATTGAAGAATTGCATGAAAGGAAGACTGAATTAGATAACGCTAATTCCGAGTTGTCTACAAGGATTGAGGAACTCACTGCCGAATTAAATGAAAGAACCAAGGAATTAGATGACTTAAAGGCTAAGCATGCAGCAAAGCAAGATGGTATCTCCAAAAATTTAGCTAGCAAAGAAGAACTCGACAATAATATTACGACAACTAAGAAGGAATTAGACACTAAGAAAAAGCAACATGATAAATTATCTACTGAGGTTGGTATCTTAGGTGGTGTTTTGAGCGCATATGCAGCTAAGTTAACTAATTTAAAATCTGAAGCTTCGTCCCATGGCGACAGATTGGCTGACGCTAAAAAGAAATATAAAGATTGGGAAGAGGAAAAAGATCAATTAGCTACTGAAATAGCCAGAGATCATGAGCGTAAGAGAGTTACTGCTCAAGAAGAGGCTGAGACCAAACGTGTTGAAGATGAGTTGGAAGAAAAGAGATTAAAAAAAGAAGCTGAAAGAAGAGAGGCTGAGGAAAGTGTAGCTGCAAAGAAGGAAGAAGAACGTAAATTGCAAGAGTCACACGAAAAGGCTGAGGCTGATAGATTAGCTAATGATCCTGAACACCAATTTATGTTAGCTACTCAGAAGAGAGAATCGGATGGAAAGAAATTAGATGACGAGAGAGCTGAAAAAGAACGCGTTTATAATGAGCATAAGGATAAGGAAGCCGAGGAAGCTCAGAAATTACAAGAAGAAATTGAAGAATTAAAGCAACAAAAGGCTGCTCATGATGAATCTGCTAGAGGTGAAGCCGACAAGCTTGCAGAAGCGAAATTGGTTCAAATCGAACAATTAAAAAAGGAGCATGAAGAACGAGTAAAAATGTTCAGAGAAAAGCTAGAATTTGAAGAATTACAAAAAACTAGATTATTGGACGAGGTCGATAATTTGAACAAGATTAAGGAATTGAGGGAAGAGAAAGCGAGATTAACCTCTGAATTGAACAAGGATGTTGACGTGAATGATGTTAATAAACTCATTGAAGAACGGGAACTTGAGATTTCTAAATTAAGTAAACAAATCGAATTCGATAACTCTGATTTAAATAATTTCAATGCTACTCAGAAATCTGCTTTAACTGAAGGTCCAAAATCTACGGAACCATCGAAGAATATTACTGAGTCTGATAGATCTTCTAAAGGGCTCCTGAATGCTCCTATCTTTGCCAATATTGGTGGTAATTCAAAGGAACAAAACATTGCTGATAAATCAGATCATCTGAAACCAGTAAAGAATGAAGACAATTCTAACAGCTCATCTCAGAAAAAATCTGGAGCACTTGCTACTGGGGCAGCTACTGTCGGTCTTGCCGGAGCCACTGGTGCTGGTACCGCTGCAGCTTTAGATGCTAAGCATAAAGCTAAGAATGTTTCAAACGTGAATGATTCTAAGAGTAATGGGGGTGGTTTTAGTAAGCTCAAGAGTTTAACTAAAAGAATTAGAGGGGAATCTGTGTCTGATGCAAATGCCGAAGAGCCTGCTGTTTCGAGTAAAGAGAAAAAGTCTAGTACGAAAAGCGCAGCTCCTGTGAATATTTCGAAGCAACCAGATGGAAAGTCAACTAAAACTAAGGCAGTTCCAGTAGCTTCATCGTCAAAAAAGGCCGATAATGCAGCAAGCTTCTCAGATTCGTCCTCAGCATATGAAACCTTTTCAGTATATGAAGAAGTTTCAGAAGCCGAATATCAAAAGAATTTGAAGAACCCAGATTATATGGAAATGACTGCTGAAGAATTTGAAAAGCGTAGAAAGGCGGGTGATCACTAAGGAATTTCTATTTTGTCTAGTACTTTCTACTCTGTAATTTTCAATTGTACATTTAATGTATATAATTCGTTGAAATTTTTGGTATTTTTTTATAATTCATTGTTACTATCATTTTCTTCATTATTGTCTTATTGATATATTTTTTATTTTGCTAGTTTTATTTTGATTAATTGTATTACTGAATATATTGTTTTATACGTTTAAATTTCCTCCTATTTCTGGAACATACAATCAGACGTGCGATTCTGTTTAAACAAATTAAATTCTAAATAATACTATATTATACATGGCTGATGATTGATTCAGTCAAATGTAGTCTTTTTACCAGACGAAGGGACAATAGCAACACTGGCTCTTTGAGCTGTAGCCAAGGCAATGGAAGACTTCTGTCTTTTGTTAGAATTATTTTCAGGCCTATCATATTTTCTCTTGAATGGTGTTGCTTGTGGCTTTGTTCTCTCCCTGGTTGTTGAAACCTGAGGTGATGGTTGCGAAATTGCATCTTGTTCTGAAGATTCAAAATTATCTCTATTCCTGGCAAATTTTTTAGGAGTTAACTTCGATCTATCTTCACCATACTCTAATCTTAATGGTCTATTAATTAAACTTTTAGCTAATTTCGATTTCAAAGCAGTCGTAGGACCTGATTCATCACGGAAATCGATAAACGCGAACCCTTTACATTTACCAGTATCTTCAAATGTAGCCATTCTAATCTTGACAATATCCCCACAATGTCTGAAATGTTCCCTTAATAAATCTTGAGTAGTATCAAAGGACAAATTCCCAACAAATAAAATTCTTGATGGTGGGTTCTTAGATAATGGATTAGCATCCTTCTGAGGTCTCCCTTCGAAAGAATTGGCATTCTTAATTAATAAATTTCTACCATTCAAATGCGATTCACTTAAGGAGATGACAGTATCGACATGTTTGGCGCTTGGAAGATCGACGTAAGCAAAACCTTTTATTTTATTTTCTTTCTTAGGAATGTTTATTCTTATGAAATCAGATTGTTCAATTTTGACAAGTCCATCATTGGCATCAACATCATATGCATTAGTCTTTCCCATGATAAACCTTGTAATATCTTCTTTTGTTGTATCAAATGATAAGTTTCCTATCCAAACACCATATTCTGATTTCTTAGGTTCCTTAGCATCTTCTTTGATTTGTTCTTCTTCTGTCAAGATAGGCTTTGGGGGTGGGTTCTTTTTTGCTAACTTTTCAAGATTTAATTTACCCTTTTTCAACAAACGCTTTTGCTTCTTAGATAATGGTACACCAGCATTTAAATCAATAGCTATTTCTTCATCATCACTATCACCGCTATTTTCATTTTCATTATCACTGTCTTCATCTACAGCTTTTCTCTGCTTCTTTTCTTTTTTTTCTTTCTTTCTTTCCTTCTTTTCTTTCTTCTCTTTCTTGTCTTTCTTAGACTCCTTCTTTATTTCGACTTCTTCCTTACTCATTTTGCTTCTATTTACCGTTAGTAAGTTTTCCTCTTCTCATCGCTATCAAAAATATTTATCAAATATATTTTAAAGGTCGTGCTTGACAAAAACATTTTTCTTAATTTGATACGGATGTTCCAAATAGCTGAAATACTTCACCATTCTGTTGGCTACTTATGCTTTTGACTATAATACAATGAAATGAACATGTTTTTTATACCATGTTTTTTATCTAACATAGTATAAAAAACATGGCTGTTTTGCTAATGATTATATATAATAAAAAAGTTGCAAAAAAATCGAAATAATGGAAATTCGTTTATGATATTCACGATAACAACCCATAAATCAGGAATTCAAACACTATTAAACCGTCCTATTACAAGATAAAATGTGATAAGTTTGTTGGAGTTTAAATTACAAGTTATATACTGAATAACAAATCTTAGGTTTTTTGTATATATATAAATATATATATATATAGATGCCCATTAATTGTCATCTATCATTTCCAGCCATAACCATTTTCTCCACAATTCCCCGGATTCGTTAATAATATTATCCATGAAGTCAATTTTATGATTGTTCCTCGAGTCATTTGATATAATATTATTATTCATATCTGATTCTTGAGGCTTGAAATGCTTATACTTATTACTTATATTTATGGATTTCGTAGGTAACCTTGACAAGAATTGTCTAATTTCATGTTGATCTAATTCCATCAACGTATTTTCTTTAGATTTTAACAATGCCAATGTGACAAATAATAATTCAACGTGAGGATCCAATTTTGAGAACGGTATATTAAATTCATCAGCCGGGGCAATATTTGATGATGAAAATGAAGGTGAAGATAATGGCAGCGGTGGAAGTAGATCTTCATTGATTGATGAATTCAGCGGGGAATTCGAAGTAGGAGAATTTGAATTTGAAGATTCATTAATATTCAATTCATTAATCAAATCTTTAAACGAGCTGGATTTTTTATAATTTTCTATCGTCAGGTCATCATTATCTTTACTCACGGACCAAAAATTATCGGGACCCAACTTATTAATTAAGTTATCACTTAAATTTAGTTTCTCTACATAATATGAATTGGATTTCTTAAAATTCTGTAACCTCCAACCAAAAATTAAATCCCAGATTCTGCCTCGATCTAACCTTGACCACACTTTCGAGCCACACCACTTTAACCACCAGATTAGCCATTCATCATCATGACTACCAAATTTATTTAAAATCTGTTCTTCTTGGAAATACTGAGATAACTCAGGTAATAACTTTCTAAAGCAGTAAATAAAAAATGAAACTCTTTCCTCTATAGTACCACCATTAATCGGCAAGATCTTTCTATTAATTTTCTTTGGGCCCAATAAATCTTTAGATTTGTTCTTAATCTTATCCTCTGGTGCATGTAATAGTACTAAAACTAACCGTTCATATACGTCGCGGAATGACATGTTAATAATTTCCTTATCATTGACCAAATCCTCAAGATATTCATTGAGGTTTGGAACATTATTAATATAATTTGAATAATCATGAAAAAGGTTTTTAATGCATGAGGTTTTGGACGAAGGGAAATCTCTACCAACCAAAACCCACGATGTATTAGGGATAGGAGGAAACCATTCTGCAAGTCCCAAAGCAATCCAAGTTAAAGCATGATCATATTTCATTATCTTGCCCCACTTATTAACGAATTTCAAGATTGAAGATTCCAAAATCTTGAAGACTTCTTGTTCTTCTGGTGACGCATTATTCAAATCAATTAAATTTGTGTAGTTCAAACGATGTATATATTTTAATAAATCTCTCTTTATATCCAGTTTGAGATCTTCTTCAGTATTCATTTCATTCTCATTATTAACTTCATTATCTGGTTCAATAAATGGGTTCACAACGAATGGATGGTGCTTCAATAGTATAGGCCAAATCTTAAATCTCAAAAATGGGGGCAAACCTTTTTGTCTCGCAACCAATGCTAAACCCTGATGATTTTTCGTGGTAAGATAATGTTGACAGAGTTGAAAAATTTCAGAATCATAACTAAATGATGGCTGTCCAAGCTTGGAACTGTTTTCTGTGCTACCTTCGTTCTCGTCATCTGCATGGCTGTTTTCCGACTTACCACGGGCCGAAGAACCTTCGCCATTAGGAAAATCTTTACCTTTGTTCTGGTTGTCAGCATCATCCGAAATCACTCTTCTTCCTGGAGTGTATATCAGACCATTTTCTGCGTCACAGGGTGTTCTTTCCGTACTATCGGACGCCACGGTAGAATTACTATTATCTTTGACAGCTGATTCTTCAGACATAATGCTATTACCGGCTTTTATATTTGTAGATAAGTTATTCAAACTTAAATTAGACTTAGGATTATCAGTATTAATGAAATCTTGGGACATATTAATTAAATAATATATCGAGTGTGACAATTGTTATTATTTTTAATACATTATGCATATAACTAAGACAGGAAATTGAAAAAATGAAAGTACATATATCTTTGTATATATGTGTGTCTAATAGGATATATAGTATATACACAAAGTATACAAAGTATATGTATTTGATTGGCTTTACGTCTTACGATCACTTTCCGATAATTTTGGATTGGACGGAAAAAGTAATCATCGTGTATTAACCAGAAAGATTTTCGTCGTGTTAGACTCGATGTCACTGACATTTAGTAACATAGGAGATGCCATATTACAGAAGCTACGCTCTAGACAGTCATAATGCGGAGCTAAGACAACTCAGTAAAAAAAGAGTTGTCTCTAACGCAAGTAAGAGTTTTTTTTTTATTTTTTTGCATCTAGCCTCTGTAGAAGTAATAATTCTAACCTAAGAAACAATGCCATACCAATTAGACTGCCTAGATATTTGCATAGATATTACCTTTAAGGAGATACCTGCCGTGGTCCTTGACAAAAATCTTGAAATATTAGCAGCAAGTCATACATGTAATAAATATAATAGTACTCTCAACCATTGATCTTTTCTTAAGAAGATTAATGCAGACCCCTAACACCTCTTCAACACGACAAATCCACACTTCAGTTGCAATTTGGATAACCTTCATACTTCTGTAGAATAGGCCCAACCATGTTGACTCACGGAATTAAAGCCAAAAAAAAAAATGCTCAAAATATCGCACTCGAGTCATTCTCGCTGCAATCCTCTATTATCTCGGTCGTAAATTGTATCCACTACATAAAACAAGCAGACATCGTTCTTTCAAGAATTCTCTGCTATAATTTTGCTGACTATTCTTTCGCTAGCAGCGTCAGCCCCACCAATTGTGTTCAATGATTTATTTTTCTACGAGAAGCGATATGGCATGTTATTGAAGCGTCCGAGATTCATTAATGCAACCTTGGTTCATTGAATATAGGTTCCATTCCTTCCCACTATCTACCTTCTTCCCTTCACGATTTCACTTATTTCTACTTTTTTTATCGACTTAGTATTCATTAATTACGAAAACTTTTAAGTTTGGAAAACCTTGAATCTTGCTTAGGCTGTTATCAGGTGCATGATGCGACATTTCTACTGTCTTCTATTTTGGAGCAATGCGGAAGTGTTCCAAGTTAGGCGATGTTATGAATTTCTTTTTTTTTTCTGTCGTTAAATGGTGCACACGTGATTCTTGATTGTCTATCTATTCACAGAATATATAAAGGGGTTATATTGCCACTCAGTTCGAATGTTATTAATCTATTCTTTATACTTTTAATTAATAAGTTAATTTAATAATCAAATTATAAATATGCAAATCTTCGTTAAAACATTAACAGGTAAGACCATTACCTTGGAAGTCGAATCCTCGGACACAATTGACAACGTCAAGTCCAAGATTCAAGATAAGGAAGGAATTCCACCAGACCAACAAAGATTGATTTTCGCCGGTAAACAATTAGAAGACGGTAGAACGTTATCTGATTACAATATCCAAAA